>QGED01000023.1:0-114796 GCA_004367475.1 Fusarium camptoceras
CCTGTATTCTGAGCAGCCTTACAATTGTTTTCATTGTCCTACGTTTTTGTTGTATTGAGGCGTAGTCTTTCTCAATAGAGAGCGTTGCCTCATTCTCAGCCATGTTGTTGAAGTTGACAATACACATATGTGACCTGAAAGAACGGAACAATTCTCAGTCTTTATTCAGCGCTAAGCCATGAGGATTCCTCTGGTACTTTCACTGATCGATTCTGCTTCGGTATTATTGAAGACGGCAATGGAGAATCACATATCATACTTTTGTCCTTGTGGTGGTTTGGCTTGTGACGTTTATGATGGAGCCTGAGGCCATGAAGTTGGCGGTCTGAAATGACAACAAAGACGTTCAGGAGGAGAGGTCACGATTTCGACTGGGCTAGAGCGCCGGAAATATTGGTTGTTGCATTCGTGATGCAACAAGTTCATGACATACGAATACGGGCTCCTGTTACGCGAATTATTTTATCGTCTGGGAGCTACAGAGGCTACAGAAATAAAGTAGCNNATTCTTCTGACACCCAGCGGCCTGTGTCCTTTGTCGATCTTTCTTTATTTTCCGGCAGCTTCCCCGGGACGTAACCATCACCCCGCAGTGAGCACGAGCCGTTCCCCGCATCGTGTTGTTGATCTCTACCGACTTAACCTTAACGGAGACAACCATGCGCACCTATGAGAAGTCTCTTTCATCCGTATCGACGACCTCGCGATCGTATGCCTTCGACTAAAAAAGTGCAGAAGTTCGTTTATCACTAGCCGCACCTATGGAAACCTAGTCATTATGTCATAAAACTACTCTCGTTATTCCAAGGTTACATTCTTGAATTCATGAGTTACCATCAACGAAAACCTGCTCCGAAACTGACTTCATCCGGATATTGTGGATATATAAATACAGCAATGGGCGACTCAACCCTGGCAGTGCAAGATCGACGCGGTATAGGTCACTACAAAGGTTCCATAGCCATCGCAATGTCAGCACTCGCTATCGCGGCACTTCTCGCCGGTATCGGCGGCACGTCCGGCAAGACCGTGAAATCTCCCACGCCGCCCATGGGCTGGAACTCTTACAACCATTACAACTGCTTTCCCAATGAGGAGATCATCAAGATCAACGCCAAGGGGCTGGTCGATTTGGGGTTCTTGGATCTCGGTTACAGTATCGTGACTGTGGACTGCGGATGGCCGTCGAGAGATCGGGATAGTGAGGGAAGACTTCAGTGGAATGAGACTTTGTTCCCCTCTGGTCCAAAGGCGCTGGGCGAGTATATCCATGATTTGGGTCTGGAATTCGGTCTCTACTCTGGAGCTGGATACCTCCAATGTGGTTCCGAAGACATTCCTGCCTCGTTAGGTACATGCCTAATTCTTTGCCTTGCTGGAGTCGGTTGCTAACCGGAAGTCAGGATATGAAGAGATTGACGCAAAGTCCTTTGCCGAATGGGGAGGCGATACCCTCAAGTAACAACAGTTCAATTCCATCTCCCAACATACCAGCTAACCTCTCAAGGTACGATAATTGCTATGCCACATCCAAGACCGACATGGTAGACTCCGACTCTGCCGAAGCAAAGAGTCCCGACCGCTTCATCAAGATGGCCGCCGCTATCAACGAGACTGACCGCGACATCCAATACTTCCTCTGTCAATGGGGTATTGGTGAAGATGTTCCGCAATGGTAAGCAGCATGATCCGATTACTTTGCCCTCTCTAACATTCGATAGGGCTGCTCCGCTTGGAAACAGTTGGAGAATGAGCAACGATATCTTCAACGCTTGGAGGGCGATCTGGCGTATCACCAACCAGGCTGTAGCTCATTCCAAGTACAACCGACCTGGTGCTTTCGCAGACTTGGATATGCTCATGTAAGTCTTGTACCCAATTATTCAAGCGCGTATGGCTAATAAGAACAGCATCGGCCTCGGTGCCCTCTCCTACGAAGAAGAGCGCTTCCACTTCGGTCTCTGGTCCATGATGAAATCACCTCTCATTATTGGAGGCGTGATGGACGCCAAGCAAATTCCCGCCCACTCGCTCGAAATCATGTCGAACAAGGAAGCTATCGCCATCAACCAAGATTCCCTAGGCCAAGCTGCCGAGCTTGTGATTCGATACACTGAAGAAGAGTGGGATGTTTGGTCCGGCAACCTTTCATCCAACCGCAAGGTTCTTGGTGTTGCGAACTGGAAGAATGAGACGCAGGCCGTTGAAGTTGACTTGTCGCTCATCGGTGTTGGGAAGGCCAAGGCGCGCGATGTTTGGGCCCATGAGGATTCCACTATTGAGGGTACTGAGAAGTTTGAGCTTAAGCCTCATGAGCTACGCCTTCTCGTTCTCTCCGACATCAGCCAGGCTTCCAAACCCAAGCCAGTTGCTTACCACGCTGCTTCCAAGGCAAGTCTTGAAGGTTCAGCGTCCCTCGTTGACTGCAAAGAGAACGAATGTCTACCAGCCAACGAAAAGGTCAAGTCCATCGGCAAGGACGCCAAAGTCACATTCAAGTCTGTCAGCGCACCCAAAGATGGACCACTCTTTGTTGGCATTGACTACATCAACCACGAGTATCATCACACAATCGGCGACTGGGAGACCAACTCGCGAAACATGTCAATCTCCGTGAACGGAGAGGATGCTAAGCGTTGGGCGTTCCCTAACGCTGGAGGCGATTGGTTCGAGAGCGACCGCATGACGATCCTCCTTGATGGGTTCATGAAGGGTGGCAATAACACGGTTACTTTCAGTGCCTCTGCTTCTGGAAACTGGGCGCCTGACTTGGTCGGGTTTGAGGTTCTTGCATAGAGCGGGAGGGCAGGGCACAGGCAATTGGTAGAATTGGTAGTGGAGGGGCAGATCAACATGGCGATAGGTCGACTCGGCACTCTGGGCCATGATATGCATGTGATCAGCTAAATTCGACATCTCCAAGGAGGCAGTGCTATATACAAGAAATCTTAACATGTTTTCACAACTTACACCTTGACAGTGAAGTCGTACTGCTCCTTTCCACTCAGCTTCTTCTCCGTACCATTGATCTTGAAGACACCACTAGTCTTCTTCGGCGCCTTGATAGTCACAGCCATGTTCTTCTTATCACTGCTAAGCTTCCAAGTAACCTCAACTTTGCCTCCAAAAGCAGTCTGCAGTCGTCCATGTGCATAGGTCAAGCCCATAGACAGACCATGCTCTGGTCCCACGACCCAGTTTCGGTAGCCATACCCGTCAATACCCTTCGCAGGTCGAATACCAGCTGCCCATTCTGTGAGAACATAAGTAGCTGCACCGCCCCAGGGGTGACCGAGAGACGTAAAGAGACCCAAACCAGGGCTCCCGTCGTGAAGGACGTATTCCCAACTTGCGCCGCTGGAAGTCTGGATGTTATCGACCATAGGACCCCAGAGTGTGTCGATGAGCTTAGAGCCGCGCTTGTCGGCGCCAGACTCGAAGAGGGCGGGGAGGAGGAAGCCGTTTGTGTTGGGGCTGATGCTAGCGGTTGGTGCATCAGGGTCTGTACGGGTATTGTCCAAATATCCTGGTCCGAGAGCAAGTTTATCCAGAGCCTTGAACGAGCGGGTCGCTTGAGTGCGGCTGGCTGCTTTGCTCGTGGTGCAGAACGCGATACCGTTCACTGAGAAATCGGTCTCATTCGCAGTTGAGAGCTTCCAAACACCAAGCTCCTCATTCCAGAGATTCTTACGAATGGCTTCTGTGAGTTTGTCGCCAGCCTGCTTCCATTTCTTCATGGCGCCCCTCTTGCCAATCGCTTCGGCAAGTTCCGCCATAGAGTGTAGAGCTTGGGCGGTCATACAGGAAACGGACGAGCCGGACTGAGCAGGACCAGTAAAGGCGCCGTTGAGATGAACCAGCCCGTCGGTCTTGTTGATGGTGCTGACAGACCAGTCAACGACACGCTCAAAGTACTTCCATTCCTGCTTGAGGAGGTCCAGGTCGTTGCTGGATTGGATGTAATAGTACAGCGATAACAGTCCGAGGAGTTGATAATCCTCCAAGCCATAATTATCAGGGAAGACTGTGATGTTGGCTTGGTATCCGAGCGGGGCGCTCATACTGAACAATCCCTCCTCATTCTGTGTCGGGATAAGGGACTCGAAAGTTCCGCGCTGCAGGTCGAAGCGAGAAGTGCTGACACCGATGATACGAGAGGTGTGGTAGTAGTCTCCAAGCCAGATGAGACGGTCACGCTTGGGTCCATCAAGACAAGCGGCGAAAAGGTTCTTTCGTACACCATACTCATCCAGAATATCGTCAGATGTCAGACTGCTCTCATAGACGACCTTTCCAAGATCGTCATCATGGACCTTCACATTGCGGTAGTAAGCCTTCTGGTCCTGATACGCACCCAGACCGAAGCGACCAGTCAGTGTGATGGGCTTCATCTGGCCTCTGAACAGAACGCGGTAGGAAGTAAGCGACATGTTGAACACCTTGGCATCGTTGATGTAGGCGCTGAGATAGCCGTTTTTGAGGGTTGTTCGGATCTTGTACCACTCGTTCTCGTGGACGGGGAACGGAAGGTCGAATGTCTTGAGAAGGTAGGTGGGTAGAGTGGTTTGGTTGACTTGACCCCATCCAGAGGTGACCTGGAGGGTGTTGCGAGGGGAGAGGGTGTAGTTGTGGTTCTTGAAGGTGGTCGCTTTGGGTAGGTCTCCGGTGATTTGAAGACCGATACCGCCACCCTTTCCGATTTCCCAAGCCTGTGAACAGTCAGTATCTCTGAATGACAATGTGATGTGTGTAGTGACTTACAACACCGTACCAAAGACCACCTCTCTGGATCTTGGCCTCAAACTCCAAAGTATGGTTTCCGACAAGAGGCGACTTCTCACTTTGAATAGGTCTCAGCGACTCAATCAAAGCACCATTCTTGGAATCGACGCGCCATGACGAAGGCTGAGAACCCTGCTCCAAACAAGAGGACTGTGCACCCCTCACACCCACCTTCCAGATTTCGTTGAGCCTCTTGTCGCTGCACTCAAAGAAACCCGGCTCCTGATCAGGGTCGATATTAGGAAACGTAGCATGAAACCCAACATTGTCAAACTTGATGCTCGCGTCATTTACAAGTTTAAGAGACTCCCATCGCTGTCCACCTTGTGTGAGAAACGCGTTATATCGGCCAGCCTTTGTAATGTTAAGTGTTTCGATGCGAAAGTTGTTGCTGAGTTGGTTGCCGTAGAGGAGCGGGCCGTCGCTGAAGGGCGCGTTCAGGCCGCGCCATTCCTCGGTGTATTTGACCTCAATTTGTGCGGGGCCACTGAGGGACTTGACGTCGAAGAATGGGACTCCACCGACGATGTGACCGTAGTCAAGGACAGCGACGGGGTTCTTCTTGTCGAGAGTAAAACCTTTAAACGGCTTGGTTTTGTAGGTGGGTTTGGAACCTAGTGCGAGACCTTTGGGGAGGAATGGCTTGTCGGTGCTGGGAATGAGTTAGCATAGTTCTCGCCAGCTGGTGTTGAGCCCAATACCCACGTTGCATCAACAAAGCCCGCTGCTCCCAGCAGGGCAACACCAAGAAGCTTCAAACCTGACAACATAACGAACATTCCCGTACTGTTATCCAATTCACATTTCATCGAAGATCCATTGAATTTATATTCTTATCCATCGGTTGTCCATAGGCTCGGTACGCTTCGGCTCGGATCTGATCGAGGGGAAGAAGCCATCGCGGAGCCACATGGCCGCTTGGCGCTATTCTTTGCCGTGAACTAAATTGCTAGTCGAAGCTCAAGATCGTAATTTCGGTGGTTAATGACCCGACGATCGTCACTTCCCCGGATTCATAATGCACCGACCACTGAGAGGGCCCAGTGTTACCCCGCGTTGCTGCGAAGTTACCCTACATCCCAGCTGTGAAATGTCGGGAAGTACGAGATGAGTGGTTGAGAGTGCAGGAAAAGGCTCTCAAAGAAGTATTAGAAGGCAATTTTGGAGTCATAATTCTCAGTATTATATTCTTCAGTCTTTGTATGAGGTAAACTGAACAAAACCACACCCTTGGTACAGAGTTCAAACTGTTCACGAGTAGCCTCAACATCAAATGGCTGCAGCATTCTAGACACGAACAAAACCAGTGCAAAATTGCCAAAAACCTAGAATGAGTAACAGTACAAGCATCCGAGAAACAAAGTAATGCCAGGAATAGAGCGATTGAATTATTTGTATAATCTGAACGAATAAATGCTGCCACGAACAACAGGACAGTGGACAGAACATGCTTATCGATACAAGTCGTTATAAATAAGAGATAACACGGCCAATTACAATCAAAGTCATACTCGTTATTGACCCACTTCCAGACACGAAAACAGCAAAAAACGAACTCCCCGAAACCTGGATCGAACNNTCCAGCTGAGCTATTCGGGGATTATCTCCGAGACGGAGGAATAGCTATTGCTTGTTGGGATGCCGGATTGCAATTAGCATATATGATCGATGCTGAAACTACATCACTGCCGCGACAAACACTTGCGCTTCAGTTCTGTCGCATCTGTGGCATTGCTTACCATGGAGCACACTCGCATGTCTCTTTCAGCTCCGACGTTTGGGCCTCGGCTATCCCACTGTCAATGCGACAGTGAAAGTGGTCTGACGGGATGTGCACTGGCCATCGAAAGACGCTATCATCCAAAGTGACAGCTGCAAGGCTCAACCTCGATGAGCTAGAAAGACCACACCGGTCGCATCGCCTTAAACAAACCATCTACAATAGAAAAATAACTGTCACAGAAAAAAAAAAAAAAAAAAAAAAAAAAAAAAAAAAAAAAAAAAAAAAAAAAGGACAATACTCTAGAAGGTGAGGAAGGCATCGCCAATAGCGCGAGAGAGATGCAAAAAAAAAGCCAAAAAAAAGATATTTATAGCTAGCAGCTACTGGTTTCGATCCAGTGACCTCCGGGTTATGAGCCCGGCTATGGAGAGTTAGTACGAATTTTTAACTCAATGATTGTGGGTAAACATACCGCGCTTCCACTGCGCCAAGCTGCTTTTGTCGCTTTACTTTGCCACTTACATTTACAATATATCAACTTTATTCAACTGGCCCTATGGCCCTGCTACCATCTCCCATCAACTGGCCACACCACCGTCAACTTTACTCTTTCCCTCGATTAATGTCTTGTAAAGTCGCGATTCGGCTTTTGTTCTACGGCAGTTTAATTCTGTTCATGTTGAATCGGGGCACAGCAATGGACTTTATAGTATTTTAAACACTCACGCTGTACAGACCATCCTACGTCTTGTCTTGCTGATACATTCAATGGCGGGCGCATCGCCAAGAGCTATCAAGGTTGCAACCGATTGACATTGCGATCTATTCTCGCATCAACAGATCGATCTACGCGACAGCGGCCGACAATTAAATCCTTCGGCCATCACTGGTTCATCTTCGGATGTCTCCTGTCTCTGAACCGGGTTGTTGGTTTAAACACTGACTCGTGCCAAATCCCCAGTGGACCCCGGAATTGTTTCTGCGGAGGAGACGATAAAAATCAGGGGATTATTGAACCCCTGCGCCTAAAAGTTCGGCTCATGTCCTTCCCCTTTTTTTGACCACGTGGAGTCATGAAGTTTTTCTTATCTAACGGATGCATGTTTGCATCACGGAGCCCCCGTATTTAATATTGACATCGGATGATGGCGGTTGTATTCCGTGGTGTTCGGACGTACGGAGCCGAGAGCTTCCAGAAGAACCACTTTTCTGTGCCCGCAATGCGTATGACTGACGATACGAGATTCTTGATTCGAGAAGCCATCGCAGCCAACTATTGACAAAAACCATGTCCTGACCTTTAATGTACCGATGATTAGGCGATCTGATAGGCCGCGACGAAGCTGGGGTATCGCTGTACAAAGCTATAAAGCTGAACCAATATCCAGTTGGATAAGGATTCGGCAAGTCCATGAGATTGTGCAATCTCAGTGACAAACAAGCTATTATCAAATAGACCCAACGAGTGACACATCCATTTATGGTGTCTCGTCTTTCTTTCCCCGGTGATTCCACTCCATCCACTAAACCGTTTTTCGCTTCCGCAAACGGCCGCCAGCTGTGGTGATCAACCGAGTCATGGAATGCGCCACAACCAAGCGATTCGGTTGGACACTGGGGAGGCTTTCTTGGCTTTGTGTCCGAGGGCCTACTTTAGGCCTGGCACAGGAGCTTTGCTAGTGTAAACTCTATTGATGAGCCAAAATGATGCGACGACATGACCCTTTTCCATACAGGGTCCAAACCTTTCAGGTAATAAGAGTGACCTAATGGGATCGATATCCTTGATCTGTCTCACATGCCATGTAAAAGACGAGACATGCAGAGAAAGATTTATCTTCGCCTGGCCTTTCCAGCTATGCTGGTCGAACAGCCCAGGCGTGAAAAGGCGGCTCTAGACTGAGACACATACCAGCTAAAGTTGATGCATCGGGGATCAAACGACAGCTTCCCGCTTCTCAATGACGTTAGTGGACAACTCTCAACTGGTGTCACTTTCACCTCAGCCCACCCAAATCAAGAGGCCAGAGCTAAATTCTGGATCTAGACTAGACTTTAACCCCTGTAAACGAAGGATCTAGCGAAAAAGCCATTCATAGTGCAGTCCCTCCCTACTGTACCTTAGAAGTAGGTCCCGAGCAACTGGACATAAGATCAGCCCAGGTACCTTAATCTAATCGAAAGTCGATCTCCCTTGCTTTCGGTTGCTTCCATTTGTTCTGTCACACTTTTGATCACCTCGCGGCGATAGCTGCATCGGTTCATTCGCCATGGATTACTTCGAGGTGTGCTGGTCCATCTTCAGCACCATCTGTCTGGTTAATGTCTTCTTTGGTATTCTGGTCTGCGAAATCACCACATTTACTGTCTTGGCTGCTGTACCGATCTTTTCATCTGCTGCGGGTGCTATCGCGAATGGTCTTTGCTATTATGTATACTACAACGACCACCCTCTTGTCAATGAAGTAGTAGCCGCTGTCTTTGCCGATTTCTTCTGGCTGGTACGTTGTTCCTGGAATAAATGCCGATGATCCATGTGCTTACTTGCATGTCGAATAGTTACAAGAAGGAAGTCTGTTACTTTACAGTTACATCATCCTCGAACGAGTCCTCCGCCCGACCCAATGGCGAATCTTCACTATCGTCTTTTGGTCTCTGATGGCTTTAACGGCCATCTCACGAGTCTTCATCGCCGTTTACCGCGCTAAATTCCTCATCGAAGGCGTGCACGAGTACGAAGTCATCATCAATTATCTGCATATTGGCTACTTTACATTTATGGCCATTTCGGAATGTCTTAGCGCCTATTTCCTTGTTGTCATTTTCGCTTCTGCTAAGAACTCAAGCATGAATGCGGCACTCAAAGTCGGTCTCTTGCGATATCTAACACGCAGTACTGAAATGCGTGTTGCTTTCCTGGCCTTGATTGGAGTCGTTCGAACTATCATCCACCCATTCCAAACGCCGGGACAAAAGGCTGTCAACATTGCCAGTCAGCTCGATCGATTTCTCTACGCCCTATTTTGTCTCTACCCCATCGTTCTTTAGTAAGTGACTTGCGATCGCCCTCTTGATAAAGTTAACCTGGTCGTTAGTTTTGATACTCTTGCTTCCAAACTACGATTCAACGAAGATCGATCCATCTATACCCACAGTGATCAGGCCGGCAATCCTACTCGCTACGGCATCAACACCCAAACAAGATGCTACACAACTACAAAATCCAACTATGCGTCCAAGATGTATGGCGGAAACGCCCCTATCCAGGAGGGAAACAATTCACAAGAACAAATTGTGCAGCCAGATGGATCAACTAGGTCAGGCGTGTCGGAGACGGAATTGGAAGATATGGATGTTGAAGGACTTGTTATTAGAAAAACTACCGAGGTCACTGTTTCATAATGTGGATTGACACGAAATATTAGACCAAATACTCTGCATATAGAACTAGATAATCACAAAGCAATTTACTATTATAAAGACCGCGATATCTATCAGATAACAAGTATCGGGGCGGAGAATCCTTGACCCGTTTCGAACTCCCGGATAAGTCTAGCTTTGTGACTGCCTAGAGCTCCTTCGATATTGTTCACGCTCGTGCCTGTTCTCAAAGATTCGACATCCTGACATTTCCTAGCCACGTTTCATTCAGACTGGAAGTCCTTCACACGGTACCCAACTCATCCAGTCTACTATCTCTGCCTGTACATAATGGGTACCCCTTCCTACAGCTGTCAAATATGCGGTGTAGACATGGCTATTGCACGCATCCGCACCCCCAGCGAGCCGCCAAACGCAGCATGGAACATAGACGGTGCAAATTATGTCAGTTGGATGGAATATCCTTTCAATGATGTTGCGCAGGACAGGGATTGCAACGACTGCACGACTATAGATCGAACACCAGCAGATCCCCAGGTTCTTGAGTGGGATACGCTCCCTATCTGGCCGGAAGATGATGACTCCGACGATCCTGACTGGATTCCTGATGACAAGTCACAAACGGATAGCGAACCTCTGGAGTATGATTCGGAAGCGGAGAGTGCCTCTGATGACAGCCCGTCTGAAACAGCAGAAGACCATGACGATATAGAGAAGCTGTATTCTGTTTCCAATCTTTACAACCAACCACGACCTGAGAGGCTTCCTCACGGGACGTGGTACAACAACAAGGTCTTCTACACAGGAACACGCGAGTCTCCTCTTCTTTGCGATTTCCCCGAACAAGATGAGCGCAAAATTCCGCTTGAACACATAGCCTCACCATCATGCCAGAGCTTACGAGGCATCAATGGACATGTGCTGAATGTCGAGCAAATGAAGAACTGCCGCAATTTGCGCCTCATTCTCCCTAAGCGGGCGGACTGGGAACTTGGAGCAGAGGATGAACTGCTAGAAAAGGATAGCCTCTTCTTTATTACGGGAGAGACAAATGGTTCATGTTCCACGCAGGGTAATCACTGGGCTGGGTGGCGGTCATTTTATCCTTCGAGACATGGCGTGCAGGAGTTGACGACTAACTGGGAATCTATCAATGTTGGAGTCGCTGTAAGTTTACCAAAACTTTGCTAGAGATCGAATTAACCATGAGGCAGGACACAGATGTAACAATGCCAGTTCCTGTTCACTCTTACTGTCTTGACATATATGCCAAGATATCCTTTCGACGAATGGGTCGCGTCGACCTTGACGGACTTTGGCATTGGCGGGAAATAGAGGATAACCCGACTTCGTATAGGATCGATCAGAGCGAGCTCCCCGCGTTGGGACCTCAGGTATCTGGCGCCCGTGAAGAATGGTATTATCCTTGGCATCACTTCCCAGGAGATGAATGGCTTGTTACCAACCCAGTTGAGGTTCCAGGGATTGGAAATGCTTTGGAGCTGTGCTTGAACTTGACAGTCGCCGCAGGATCTGCTCAAACTCACGCAAAGCTACTAAGTTTACCCCCGGAGATGATGGATCTCATCCTTGAGTCACTTAGGCCAAGAGATCTGAACGCCCTTGCTAAGACGTGCCAAGCGATGTACCATCTCACTCAGTCCGAGTTCCAAGCGCATGTACTCGGGAAGATGCCGTGGCTCTGGGAGATATCCGAGGGGAACCGATACCCAGAATCCCCATGGCAGTCTGTGGCCTGGGACCCTGTTTGCCCTCTGGGAATTCCACCGCCAACCCTCCCAGTTGGCCTAGAAGACGAAGCATCCGAAACACGCTGCTGGGAAGAAATCATAGCGGAGTTCCCAGAGATGAAAGAAGTTGGTGAAGCGGTCAGAGCCATCAACACCCTACGTCGTAACGAGATCGAAGTACCTTACCGAGAGAAACTGGCAGCGCTGTCACAAGCATGGCAGGATTTTCGTGTCGGTGTGGGAAACTGGATCGGCAACTCATCAGGAGCCTGTGATTCTAAGGTACCTATAGATTGGAGACGTGCATGGGCATTGTTTAACCCAAGGATGACTAAAATGCCTGGAATACGCAACCGCAAAACAATATGGGATCGCTGCGAGAAGATTATTAATTGCGTGAGAAAGGTGCACAAGCTTGGGCAGATTGAAAACAAGGCCGAAGCATTGGCGTTGAAGTTGGCACATCCTCACCACCCTGGTTGGTACACTACTGAGGCGGAAATGAATTGGGATCAGAACTTTAACTAGAGCAAGGGCAACGGTCAATTATCTCCGAGCCAGAGTCGTTCCTATACCTTTTTATTCAAGATGAGCTTCAAATACCGTAGAAACTCATGAGATTGGGAACGTCCTGCAGATACATCCTTTGGTGCAAAAAGTATTCTTTTTTAGCACTCTTGTCGAATCTTTATCTTAATTTATCCTAATTATAGGCCGAGAGTTAAGCAAACTGTATTCATAGGGTAATCTTAATCTATGAGTTTCTACCGTAGACTCCCACCAATGAATGTCCTTGCAGCAGTTCGCCGATGGTGATAAGGTTCCTATCAGTATCATCCTTGAGACTTTTGACAGCGCTTTTGAAGCGCTCGACGGCAGCCTTCCAACCTTCTGGGGTGTCTAGGCTGACCACAGTCAGAGCAGACTCACATAGCACAGACTTTGGCATCACAGTGTCTTGTCTTGGTAGTGGAGCAGTTACGGTTCATGTTGACTTGGTCTTTATCTCAAACCAGGTGACGGCAGATACTATTGACAACCATCACCTAGTTTTTGGGGATGTGGAAGACCCCGCACAGTATTAATATGTTATTTTCCTTCGTCATAAACCTTCATTTATCTGGCCATACATTGGAAGAACAGCCTCTATAGGAAAAGATAGAAGAGGTCTCACGTGCGTGGCCACTTAATGTTTAAAATTTATTTAGCATTATAATACAAATCAGTCGTGATAGCTGGGTAGTAGTCATGTGACTGTACTATCCATCCAAGCTAAAGGCGTAAGGTGGAACTCTCCCTGGTGGCACATCCACTTTTCAAAGACCATCAATCAATCCCCCACCCATTTCTGCACGCGCCTACTATTCCGCATGAGTTCAGGCTACGTTCGATAAGTCAAACAACGCCATGGCAGAGTCCAGTAAGCGTGCAGGTGGTCAATACTCTCGGAGACGCGCCGTGCAAGCATGCTTGGTTTGCAGAGCAAGGCAAGTTTTCTACCTTGTCTCAGGCGCACCGGCGAACACGGTTGACTAATAGTCTTTTAGAAAGTCGAGATGTGATAGCCAGCGACCGCGATGTGGTTTCTGCTTGAAGACGGACTCTGAGTGTGTATATCCTGACATGGAAACAACGAGGTGAGAGCCTGAGAGGTAATCGCTGAAAGTATCACATCTACTGACAGCAACAGTTTGGATAAAGCGTCGTTGCTGATACTGGAGAGAATCCAAACACTGGAAGACAGTTTACTTCAGCGAATGGAGAACGCCACAGGATGTCAGAACACAACGCCCATGATCAATAAGCCAATCGCGATGGTTCATCAGCCGAAGACAAATTCTTTGAACATGTGGCCGAACGGTGACGTTATCATGTCTTGGAATATTATGAAGCATGCCGTTGCTAGATGTGGCCAACATCGACACTGGGAGCTGTATAGACATGAGCTAACATCTGGGAGCGATATACCCGCTCTGACACCCAGTCCCAGTCCATCGATTAAGGCAGAATTTGTGTCATCAGACATTGCAACAAATGCCTTTAACTCTGAGCCCATCGTTTCAGATGATACTGTAGCCAGCCCCTCCAAGCCATGGTCCTCGGACATCACAACATCTCTGATTAGGAACTACGTGGTTAACATACACAGCAAGTCTCCAATTTTAGACCTCGAGCCCCTCAGGAAACTAGAGGAACAGCTTTTGGAAAATAACCGGCTCCCACTATGGCCGGTTCATAAGGAATTACCAGCAGGACTGTATCCTTCAGATATGGCAATTCTTTTACTAGTGCTTGCGTTGGGTGAGGTTTCGACCAAGATCGGTCCACAAAATGAGCCTCTGAAACAGTCATACTACATCACAGTGGCGCTTCCTTGGTTGGGAGTCACAGCGTTTGGGAATGCGCCGCCGATGAAGGACTTGCAGGCGCAGCTGTTGCTGGCTGGTTACTATATGTGGATCTTGAAGCCTTGGAGAGCCTGGTCCTACGCGGAAACAGCTGCCGCAAGGGCTGAGACAGTTTTACTGAAGTAAGTATCATCAAGCGACAGGCCTTTCTAGATTCTCACTTTTGCCGAACAGATGTCCCAGCATCCTGGAGCAAAAGCTCAGTCACCGAGTACTTTGGGCCGTCGCCAAGATGCAACTTGAACTCACCGAAGAGATTTATCCACATCTTGGGCTTGTGAAGCTAGGGAGGTTTGGACAGTTGATTCAGAGCACACCCATTCCGCCTCCTCCACCCCAACCTTTTGAATGGCCTAGTATCGGTCCTCAGCTCGACACGGATACATGGTACTACTACTTGGCCGAGACATCGAGTCGACAATTGGTAGAGCGGATCAAGGCTGAACTATATACTAGTAGGTGCTACGCACGACTCAGGGTGTCAGAAGAATTGACCGCCGAAAACCTAAGAGACTAAATAATTTGGTCATCTTATGCTAGCTTATGCTAGCATTTAGGCCACTTTATTTCTGTAGCCTAAGGCTTAGAGGGCATTTCTTTTGTTACCCACCTAAACACGGTAGTGACATAGCTGGCTAACAAAAACAAACAGATGAGAACGATGCCGTTGATGCTGGCTCGAGTAATACTGCGAGCTATCCTCTGGCTTGTGAGTTCGAGCGGCAAATAAATGAGTGGTAAGATCCCTGAAAGTTGTCAAATTGTCACAGTAGAGAGTCCTCTAACACACACGCAACAGGATGAGTTCCCTCCCAGCGGACCTCCGAGCCGCTTCACAACCGCCCGAAAGCTCTCCAGCGACAGCCAAAAGTTTAGAGCAAAGCATCAAACAGCGAATGAGCAAAGTACTTGTTGACAGACAAGGGCAACTATTAATGCTTGTCTTCCGGCCATTCTTAGCTGCTCTCGCAAACGACAACCACCAACCCGGTGAGTCGATGAATGTCAACGGATCCTTGTTGAAAGGCGCAGCAAAATATGTTCACTACGCCATGAAGTTCCTGGCCCAGCAAAATGAACAGCCCGTCAGACACTACGGATGTTGGTTGCTTGCAAGGAACGTCTGGTCAACAGCGTTGTCGCTCATTGCGGCGTGTCATATCCCTGCTCTCGTTGCTCGTATGGACCTGGGAGAGATGGCCAGCCCGAACACTGATAGCATCATGTTGGATAGCCCCATATCGCATGGCTCGTTTGCGGCTAGTGGTTCCGGCGGATCGTTCTGTCAAAAGGCTTTGGAGGCTTGTCAAGACGCTCATCGATTCTTGCGACTTTGGGATTGTGAAAGCGCAAGCCTCTCGTTTTGCTCGGATCAATTATGGGCGTTGATCATTGATGTACAGTGGGGGATCAATACGCTGCCTCAATAGTCTCACTAAGAGATCGCAGATGAGTGCTAAGTTTCGCAAGATAATTGTATTCAAGTCCTGCATCTCCATCTATTACTCATATACCACCTTATTGGCAATACCACCGATACCATCAATCTCCACTTTTGTAATATCACCCTCCTTCATCTCGATCTGTGGCCTCTTGCCAAATCCAACACCAGCCGGAGTTCCAGTGAAGATGAAGGTTCCTACAACTATCAGACATTGGTGCGACAAAGTGGAAAGATGTTTTACATACCAGGAAGAAGCGTCATGCCCTGACTCAAGAACGCGACGATCTCAGCCACTGAGAAAATCATGTTGTTCGTGTTGCCGTCTTGCAACCGCGAATCGTTGAGCGTGCCACGGATGCCGAGGCCGACTGCAGACCCTAGAATATCCTTCGATACAATGGCGGGTCCGATGGGGGCTGAGGAGTCGAAGCATTTTGAGTAGCACCATTGTCCTCCGCCTAGATCAGGCTCGAGTTGCCATGCTCTGTTTGAAACATCATTTCCAGCCTGGAATCGTCAGAGCTCTATCTTCAACCATTGCTAACGTGATGACTTACTGTGTACCCAAACACGTAGTCCAGCGCGTTATCTTTGGAGACCCTCGAAGCCTTCTTCCCAATCACAATGACCTGAATGTCTGTGTTAGAGATCAATTCGTTTTATCAGAAGAGCAGCTCTCACCAGTTCTGATTCGTAGTCCAATCTTCCCTTTTCCCATGAGGTACGGGGAAGGACAAGGTCGTCATAGGGACCAGTCAGCGCTGTCACCGGCTTAAAGCTGTATTCAATTACTTGTCAGTACTGTAGAATGGCTTCGAACTGGGGATTGAACGCCAGATTTGAACACTTACAAGACGACAGGTACTTTGGGAATCGGCATCTTGGCTTCCTGGGCGTGATCGGTGTAATTGAGACCAATGCAAACAACCGAACGAGCATGATCAATATCAACAGGGCATAGAAGCTTCTCGATCTCGTGTTCATGACTGTCTACTTGGATCTCAGGAGAAAACGGATTGCCGGCGCCGAGGGGCTTTGCCTTTTGAAGTGTTTCATTGGCAGCACCATAATATATTGCGCCATCTTTTTTGGAGACGAAACGGACGAGACGTTGGATTGTCATCTTTGCGATGGGACTGGTATGAAAGAGTCGACGTTGAAGAATTCTTTGGAGCATGGCTATACGTAGATGAAAGAGCTATAAAGAGTCTATCTTATACATAGGTGGTTGCTATTCCGCGATCGGAGACCATGATGGTAGTGCATGTTGGTCTAGGGTGAGATGAGTGAGGTGGGTTACTCGGTAAATCCGAGTCAGAAAAGTTACAAGGTATCGGTATCGGCTCAAAGACCGAGATGCCCCGGAAGACGAGCTAAACCAAAAGTAGTTCAATCATCCCTCGCTTGTTCCGCCGGCGATTGAATGTTCTCGATGAATGCCATGCCATGGTAAGTTCCAAGACATAATAACTGTGGTATATAAACAAACATGAACTCAAACCTTTATTCCCAATTCTTGAGGCGACCACACTAACAATTTGTCACCATGGCCGCTTTGCAACACATCAAAGCTGTGCTAGGACGCACCACCTTCGAACGGCCTTGGCTGATCGCTACGACCTCTGGCGCTGCAGCGTTAGTGGCCTTCGCAGCATGGTGCATTAAAGGTTACCGCGACTATCTTGCCCTCGGCCCTGGAGGTCCTCCATACAGCGTCAAAGGATGGGCTTGGATCACTTTTGGTATCCGACCTTTTGCTCTTAGCAAGTCCGGGGCAACTTATGTCGCCGATTACCCTACCCACGGAAGCCATACTTCAATCCAGAACATCCCCCGCCGACAGGGAGATAGAGCCATTCTTGGGGGCATTGCGCCCCATAGACAACTGTCACAGCATGCGCCTGAGCGTATGAGAACTGTAAGTAATTGTTTCTTCCCTACATTTGGACGTCTGACCGATAATCTTCAATTAGTACATCACAAACTTGTTTAACAACGCCGCGCGACAACACCCTTCCGTCCTAGAAATCAAGAAATCCCTATACGAGCGCCACCACGACGCCCTCTTCGTTGCAAACAAGCTCCTCGAATCCCAACCCGACACTCTACCAAAAACTGCCATCATTGCTCGAGGCGAGCTCGGCCATGCGCATCCCGATCTTTCCGTCCATCTATACCTGTCTCCCGCAGATGCTCGCGTCATTATTGAGAAGGGCTGGGCTGAGCGACATAGACTCTCTGTTCCTGAGAGCAGTTGGGTTAAGAACAAATACGCTATTGCTAGCACGTATCTTATGATCTATGGCCCTCGCGACGAGAAGGAGATGGAGATCCTACGAGTCATTCTGGAGAACAGCATCCGGTTTATGACTGGGCAAGAGGATGTGGAAGAGGTTGAATGGAGGGGGGCCATTTAGATAAGGGAAGAATACAAAATAACTACATCAATCTGAAGCATATGTCCATGATATTTTGTGATGTCTTGTATTGTTATCCATTCTTTGGGGCGCCTCGAGGCCATAAGGAATCACAGCGATATTGTTCAGATGATGTAGTCGTTAGTTCTCACGTGTTTAGGAACGAACATCGTCGAAAGGTAATAAGTTCGACATATATGCATTTCTAAAGTTCTATAGTCTATTCGTATCTAGGCCAAAGTCATGGCTTCGCTAAAGTTCACATAAACATCCTTGATATCCATCCAATCTCCAACACCTCGCGGACCCGCCACACGAACCTTATACGAACCAGCGTCTACATGCCAACGATGGTCATTTGTGTCCCAGTAAGCAAAGTCCCTCGGACTCAAGGTAAACTCAAGGTCTTGTGAGGCGCCTGGCTCGAGGAGATTTGTCTTTGCAAATGTGCGCAGCTCAACATTGGGTCTTGTCGTAGTGGGGTCCAAAGCTTCCACAAAGAGCAGCACGCTTTCACCTGCCGTCCTGTTGCCCGTGTTTTGAACAGTCAAGAGAATCCTCTCCCCTCGGTCCGAATGTGTGTGGCTTTTGAGAGAGCAGCCAAATGTCGTATATGATAAACCATGACCAAAGGCGAAGCTTGGTCGATATGCTTGAAGTGATTGTTGTCGGTAGCCAACAAAGACTCCCTCGCGATACTCAATCTTTTTGTCGCTAGTCATCAAACTCTCTACATGACCGGCAGAATAGTCGTGAACGTCATTCCAGAAAGTTGTGGGTAGTCGACCAGATGGTGAAGCATCACCGGCAAGTAGTCTGGCCAATGCATTGCCGAACTCCATACCAGGGAACCACGCGTAGATGACCGCGTCGACGCGATCAATCCAGCCGCTCATATCGATGGGTGATCCGGCATTGACAACCACGATTGTTCGACACTGGCATGCTTCGGCCACGCCAAGAATGAGCTCGTCTTGCCGACATGGGAGTTGCATGCTGACACGGTCGAAACCCTCGGACTCCCATTCTGTACTAGTACCGACCACGACCACAGCAGTATCGACGGTCTTCGCCAGGGCCACCGCGTCAAGCAAGGCACCATCGTCGTCTTCGACGGGCGACAGGCCGACTCGGCAGCCCTGAATGAAGAACTCACGGTTCACGTTCTGAGCTTTGTGCTTGGAGGACCAACTGACCACCTCAAAGCTGTATCGTTGACCGCCCTGCAGCCGCAGGGGCTGCTCTCTCAGGATTTCGAGCTTCGACCGATCGAAAAGGAAGTCCTCCGTAGACACATCTAGTCCCCTTTCAACATCGAGAACCATCTGACCATTAACAAGACACTTCGCGTTTCCAGGACCACAGAGACTAATGGCGAAGGACCCAGTTTGTTGAGGGGTGAAGTCAAACTTCATGGACGTGCAGAAATCGGACTTGTCAAGCAATCCATCAGGAGCATGCTCAACCAACATATACAACGCGTCATCGAGCGATTGTGAGAAGAAGCGTGTATGGTCTGATACGCGGTCTCCGTTGTGCCATTCAAGGGTTATCTGCCCGAGCCCGAGCCCAGACATGTTTGGTAGAGGGACGAGGCGATTGATAGCAACACCCGGGCCTTGAACGGAAGCAGGGTGGGTCTTGTGAATCGCATCCCATGGCGTGGAACAGTATGGCACCTTCAAACTGGCCGAACCCCCGCCGAAAAGGGTAGGCTCTGTCGCATGACGACCGAAAACACCAACCTTGTTGTCTTGATTCACCATTGGAAGAGTATCATTGTTGTTTTTGAGAAGCACCATGCTGGATTCAGCGGCATGTCGAATCAGGTTCCTCGACTTCAGATCGTCGAAATATTCCTCTTCTTCGGGCTTCAACGGTGGCGGCGCACCAGGCTCCCCGATCCGTCCAGTCTTTCTGAGCAGGTCCAAGACCCTGGCGCTCGAATCGGTGATATGACGCTCCTCCAACTCTCCACGCTTGACGCAGCCTAGTAGTTTCTCTTGACCACGAAATTTTGTAGGACCGGGCATCTCAAGGTCAAGACCAGCCGAGAAGGCGTCGGCTGTGCTGTACGTCCCGAACCAATCAGATATAACGGCGCTGTTGTAGCCCCATTCGTCGCGAAGGATGGAAAGTAGGTGTTTCGATTCGGAGCAGAAGGAGCCGTTTACAGAGTTGTAACTGTAAACATAACTCGTTAGTGGATGCTTTGAGTTCGATGTAAGGTCACTTACGCTGTCATGATGCACCACGGATCTGCTTGTTCGACAACGATTCGGAAGGGCTCGAGATAGATCTCTCTTAAAGCGCGCTCGTCGATGACGCTGTCACTCCATCTTCTTCCATTCTCTGCCTCGTTGGCGAGAAAGTGCTTGGGGCTAGTTGCAATGCCCTGGGCTTGTAGACCGTTGACAAAAGAAGCAGCAACTAAGCCAGTGAGTAAAGGATCTTCGCTATACGACTCAAAGTTTCGTCCACCTAGGCACACAGTTAGTTGGATGTATTCCACTTGAGTCGTATGGGACTTACATAGAGGGTAGCGATGGATGTTCATTGTAGGGGCCAATAAGCCATGAACGCCCTTGCGTTTGCACTCTCTCGCGAGTAGAGCAGCCAACTGCGATGCCAGCTCAACGTCGAAAGAAGCTCCCAATGCTGTCCCGCAAGGAATCGCCGTTGAAGGGGCTCCATTGATCCAATCTTCTCCACGAACGCCATTGGGACCATCAGAGAACTTGAGTGAACCAAGTCCGAGAGCTTCATTTGGACAAGTGCACCAGAAGTCTTGCCCAGCCAAAAGACTGACTGAGTCTTCCAGCGAGATCTGCCGGTCGTCGCGGTCGATAGAGCCCATTGCGTTTCTGTTTGCGGTTGAGATGAGGAGTTTGAGTCAACTTGCGGCTACTCCAGATTGAGACGAGGAGGATAGGAGTCATGATATGCGATCAGTCTCGAGACATGGGGTAATAAAAATATCCTGTTATGATACGGGGAACCGATATTTGCGTCCGGGACAGTTCGGGGTCACTTCCTGGCCAGAAACCCAGCTAACATCATGAAAGGAGGGTCATGGCTATGGTCTAGGCCAATAGTTCCATGTCGGGGCATCTCAGTTGTGGCGCCGACGCTGTTTTGCCTGAGCACCGAGCCTCTGATTGGTCGGGGCATTTCGGCGTAGATACCGACATCAATAACTCGCCCAAGTCCTCGCCATGACTAGCGTCCCTTGTCAGAGCTGTCTCGTCCTGCTGTTCAATAGAGTTTTGCGGAGAGAATTCAGCTATTGGCTTCCCCAGACGGGGTAACAAGGCACGATCCAGATGTTTGGAACGCGTCGGCATTTCTAACTTTTCTCAGGTCAAGTGACTGATGTTTCCACGATCAATGCGTCTTTCCTACCCGTTCAAATTATGATAAAAGATACAGCTCACCAGGGACTTCTCAGATCCAGCACCCAAGCAAGAACAAAGATCAGCCATCATGACTTCACCAGCTTCATCGTCGCTCTTCAAGAACCCTAGCCTTTTGAGGCTGTATCTCCTCCTCGTTCCTGGCTCCTTGATCGTCAGTGCAGCGATGGGATATGATTCTAGTCTCATGAACGGCATTCAGGGAGTTGACCGATGGCAAAACTGTGAGTGCCTTTACAACCTCACCAATCGAATGTCCTGACCTTTGACATTTTCAGACTTCAATCATCCTCAGGGATCTCTTCTTGGCATCATGAATGCTATTCTTCCTCTTGGCGCCGTTTTCGGAACAATTCCTGCTGCTTGGGTCTCTGATCACTATGGAAGACGCTGGGCAATGGCTGTGGGCGACGTCATTGCCATCCTATCCACTGTCATCCAGACTGCTAGCATCAACAGTCAGTTTACTGAAACATGGGACTATACCAAGAAACACGGCTAAGTCATGAGTAGCTGCCATGTATATGGCTTCGCGATTCCTAATCGGTCTTGGAATCACAATCGCCTCGAGTTCCGCTCCTATGCTCGCCGCCGAGCTCGCCCATCCCGCATCGCGCACGACTCTCACGTCGATGTATAATACACTCTGGTACTTGGGAGTAAGTACAATACCTTCCGATCACGAGCAGACACTGACCGTTGAAACCAGTCCATCATTGCTGCTTGGACAACATACGGAACCTATCGCATTAACTCCGAATGGTCCTGGAGGCTTCCCACCGCTCTGCAAGCCCTACCCGCCATCATTAACCTCGTTGGTCTCTTCTTCCTACCCGAAAGCCCTCGATGGTTAGTTGGCCAGGATCGCCCGGAAGAAGCGCGCTCGATCCTCATCAAGTACCATGCTGGCGGCGATGAGAGCTCTGAGTTTGTTGCGGCCGAGTTCGAAGAGATCCGTTCTGCCATTCAGCTTGAGATGGCTGGAACTCGCTCTTGGAAAGAACTTGTGCAAACAAAAGCCAATAGGCATCGCACGTTCATTGTTCTTTGCTGCGCCTTCTTTCCTCAGTGGTCAGGAAACGGCTTGGTGGTAAGTATCTTTACCAACTGTCATCTTGATCTAAGCTTATCGGCTTTTAGTCTTACTATATCGCTCCGGTCCTACGATCCATTAGAATCAGCTCCCAAGAAAGAATCACTCTTATCAACGGCATCCTCCAGATTTGGAACATGATTGTGGCAATGGCTGGTGCCAATCTCGTCAATCGCGTCGGTCGTCGACCTCTTTTCGTTATCGCTACCGCATGCATGATGGCCGGCATGATCGCATGGACCATCACTGGCAGTGTCTTCGCACGAACCAGGTCAGAGGCTATTGGCGCCGGTATTCTTACATGTATTATCTTCTTCGCTTCATCTTATAACATCTGCTGGAACCCCTTGGCTGTAGCTTACCCAGTTGAGATCCTGCCCTTTAACATCCGCGCCAAGGGCATTGCTCTTCTCATGGGATCTATCAAGGGAGCCAGTTTCTTTAACCAGTTCGTCAACCCAATCGGACTCCAGAACCTGAAATGGAAGTACTACATTGTTTATTGTGTCTGGCTCGGCGTTGTTCTCTTTGTCGTTTTCTTCATGTTCCCCGAAACCAAGGTATATTCTCTCGTTTCTCTGCTACAAATACTTTTCATCTAATTATTCTTTAGAATCGTTCCCTCGAGGAGATTTCTGAGGTCTTTGAGAAGTACTCGAAGACCCATTCCGATAAAGCTGTCGAGGCTACTGATATCTAATGTATCAAGATCAGAAGGTTGAAAAGGCATGAAGACAGATCTCGGTTGGAATATAATCAAGCTAAAAGGCTGGTTTATGGCATTTGGAGTCTTCTGTTGGGATTGGATGGTGGTTCGGTGTACTGCCATCAGCGTTTTGATCTTCCTGGTAGTTGCATTGATCACATAAAAGAATCGTTCGATTGACTTCATTGTCTGGACCGGTGTGCCTGCTATCCATTCAAAACGTGCCACATTGCAACAGTCATGATGACAGGCAAGCCAAGGATTAAGAGCCACCGAATACCGGCTTCCTTGAGTATTTGTACTTTCAATCCTTTCACAGCATCAGCATCGTTAACCCGAGGAAACGGCCTATCAGGGAGAGGCAGCTTCAATGCGTCACATAAAGGACCCCAGCCCTGGCTCAAGTCCATCATGTGGAATCTATCTGGCGGAGTCACCTTTCTGACGTGTTCGTTGTGTTCATCGAGTCGGGCTGATTCATCAGTAAAAGAATTTCTCTACACGGAAGGAGCTTACCCGATGTCATTGGGCCAAACCTCTCATGTTGCCTGAAGTCCGTCAGTGATGAAGCAATTGTGAAAAGGGTACGATCTTACTGTTCGAGAAATTGAGTGACAATTTTCGGATACCATCGCTTCCCAGGGACGGGCATCAAGAAGATGTTGAGAAATCCAGCTCCAGCCATTTTAGCCACAGCTTCAAAGCTCGCCCACCACCTTTCTCGGTCGCGTGTAACGCAGATAACCTCTGCATCAGGATAGATTTCAAGAAGCTCTTGAACAAAGCAATTGCCAGGCCCATCAGTGATAGCGACAAATCCAGCGGTCGCTGCTTCCAGAAGTTTTAGCAGTTTGGGTCGGTCGTGGCGGGCCTCGAAGACTTCCGCCCAAAGCTTGACGTAGGCTCTTATCGTCAGTTGTGATTATGGTGAAAAGGAAAGACTCGTACCGTCTTCTCTACCGAGCAGCTGAGACCCGCCGTGCATCACTGGTCCTTCCAGAAGCTGTTCGAGCGCGATAGCCATAGATAGTGTTCCTGTCCTAGAATAGCCCGCGCCGATGATCTTGAGTGACCGAGTGCGGTCGGTAGGTACAGAGACAGCACCTCCCATTTTCACAAACACCGGTTAGTACTTTCAAGGTCTGTAGATCAAGCCCAAAGTTGGGGATTCAGCGGAAGGTATTGTATGTTTATGTAATCTACCAGGTGGGTCAAAGAGAAATCGAGACTTGGTTAAGGATGTCATAAAGATTAGGATAGTCTACCCCAAGATCCAGCCTAGGCATAAATACGGCATTTTTTCAAAAGGCTTCCGTGTCCTGGTTCCTTTTCGGACCGCCTGTCTGCCTCTTCATGATCGCTTTTAGTGCTGACTCACAGCGGCACGTATGTCCCGTTTTGACACATTGTCAAAGCGGGCTAGCCGTGATAGTCTTGGCGTGCGCGGCGCAGGCTGAGACATGGGAACTTGAGGTTTCGCGGCTCTTTCTGCACTCACGCAGTCAAGTTGGAATGACGCTGGATAACAAAGGTCGAGGATGGTAATTAACAGATACCAGAGAGGTTTTCGATATCACGCCTTGCACAAAGTTCAGGTAGCAGTGACGCGCTGTCATGAAATGCATATACAATCCAGCAGCCTTTGGTCTGACAGAAATGAAACCTCTTCCAACAAACACTCCTCAAGAAGCATATCACAGGCAGAATTTACTTCATAAGCCACACAGAAATCTACTGCCCAGTATGTAATGGAGCGTATCACAATATGCAGCTGCCTGAAATTTGTGGATATCTTTCAAGGGGATCAACTTGGGGTCAATGCAACCTGACCACGGAGCATTTTTATTTTCGAAGAGCTGGAGTAGAGTGTGATTCTTGTCGACTAAAGCGAGAACAGGAAGAGAGAAAGATAAAAGACCAATAGGAGAGATAACGTGGTCGGCGAGGTGAATGGGTCGCTCTGACACTTATAAATACTAGAGTGACGTTTAGTAACAGAGAACAAAGAGAGTGACTGACAGATAATTGAGAGGTCTCCGTTACCTTAGTTGTATCAGAAGGCTAGGTGAAAACACCAACAAACAATGACTCGCTGGAATGCAAACGGAATATAAACTTGCGCATATTTCGGTCTAAAGAAAGGATACAAAACTACCACAAGCATTGTTATAATCTACTAGACACGAAAAATGTGTTTTGTTACGCATACGGAAATCTACTGTCCAGTCTGTCAGACAAGATATTACGACATGCAGCTACCATCATGCTGTACCTTCCTTCCCACAGGGTGTAGCTTTGGGTCATGTGGATACACCACGCAGCACCTTTACTTCAGAGTCCCCGGACTAGAATGCGAGCCATGTCAGGTAAGGCGGGAAGAAGAAGAGAGGAAGAGGCGTGAGGAGGAGGAAGAGAGGTTCATGAATAGCTTTTACGGTTTTTTCCCTGGTAGAAATAGATCCTCGTAACACAAGATAGTATAATACTAACTAAACTGGAATTGTTGAAAATTGCGTGTCAAGAACCATGCCGCGGCATCCCTATCGTAGGCAGTCTGAAGGGTAGTGGAACGTTATTCTACTAAGTCCTGTATGTCGGTTAGTGTGCTTTCTTCCCTTAAAAGAGTTTACCATGTAGATTCACCTGTTCTTAATGGGCATGTGTTGCGTGCAGGAAAGTGATTGTAGAAGGTTTCCTGAACAAACATATCTTCTAGACCCATCATGACTCTAAAGCCTACACAGACCCTTTCAACGGCATATTGTAAAATTGCTCCAAGTTTTATACATGATACCTCATACTATCAGTTGACCGTGTAGCTGCCACCCAATAACCGTAGGCTGAGCGCAATTCGTGAATCACACCAAGAGCTACCGCGTCTCTTGTTTGTCTAAGGAAGCTCATCTAGGTATATCTGTAATCAATTTGAATCATTCACCATGACTCGATCGAACATTCTATCTATCGCTTCCCAGTACAAACTGATCTGACAAAGTAGAATAGAGGTATAGAAGTGATTCTGAAACTCGTGGAAGAACCAAGATCAATGTTTCCCCCGAAAAGGATTACGCTGTTGAAGGATCATTCTTTTGTTTGCACGGTCGCTGCAGTGGTTCACGCCGCTTTGGGAAGTATTTAACCCTTTGTTGGAACCAACTTTCGAACTTCTCTATAAACCTTCTACGACCACAACCCACATCAACTACTAAGCAACAGGTTAATCCCTCTAGTATATCACGATGTGTACCGAATGGCATATTATCACACATTGTGGCACATGCAAAAAGTCCGTTCAAGAATATGTACAGGCTGAGATCTGCTCTAATCGCAGGCCGAACGGAATTTGGGGGCAATGTCCAACGGGACCAATGACTAAGTACCAACACAACTATGATTTCGAGTGCGCTGACTGCAAGAAGAAGCGTGAAGAGGCGGAAAGACTCAGGCTCGCGGCTATTAATGAAGAAGAAAAGAAATAGGAAGCATGTGTCAGCCCGGCTTAATAGACTAGGAGTTAGATAGTATGATAAATTGTCAATACTTCTTGTTCTGCCTACACCTACTTGAAGTATCGGGTGATCTACGAACTTGCAAGGATTAGTCGGAATGGACATAATCCGGACTGAGGTCAGATCATGCCACTGTACCTCCTTTTGTCAATGTCATGTTAATCGCTCATGGTGACTCAGTCAGCTTAGGCAGCTAACTGTCACTGCAACCGATAAAAAGACTATTTAGAAAAGTAATTCGAGAGTCTAGCAGTGGAAAGCAATGTCTGAAACAAATAACCCTTCGTACCAAATGGGACAAAAGGATGCCTCTCTTCCCACCACCGCCGCTGCTATTCTCGATCCACAACACTGGTCCCAAATGGAGAAGGTTTGCAGATAAGGACATTCCTTCGAGACTCTTGACTGAGAAATAGTGATAGACAAAAGGATCGGACGACAGGGACGATGAGCCAGGCACAGTGTCCGACGCCGACTCAACTACGGCATCCATCACTTCCAGCATCCTTCAGTACCGGACCATTCACGGTCGCACTTACCACAGTGAGCAAGGCAATGCTCAATATTGGTATGATCACCAAGTATATATGCGCTAGCGTTTCCTGACGATCAGGTGAAGGGGATCAAATGATGATCAGCAAAAAGACTTGATGGATCTCACGTAAGAATTGAACCTCTCGTCATGATGCATAGATTCTGATATATAACAGCCATCATATTCTTACCCTTGGGCTGGGTGACAAGCTTCACTTGGCTTCGTTGAAGAAGGAAAGCGTCCAAGTAAGCTAACTTCGTTCCTACTTAGTCAATGTGCCTAACATACCTTAAGCAAGCCATTGATATCGGTACCGGTACAGGTAAATAACCCATGGTGTCTCTTGAACATTCGCGCTGAACATTTTAATAGGAATCTGGGCCATGTAAGAAGGTCGCGTCAGAACACAGCTATCTACTAACGATGATTGATGTTCAGTGACTTCGCCGACCAGTACCCGAATGCCAACATCGTCGGAACAGACCTGTCGCCCATCCAGCCATCGTGGACCCCACCAAATCTCCAATTGTAGGTGCCCGGGTCCTCGGGTTATCATAACTAATACTGTCAAAGCATCATCGAAGACTGCACTCGGGATTGGACCTTCAAGTCTGGCTTTGCCGATTATATCCACGCTCGGTGGCTTATGGGCAGTATTGGGAAGTGGAATGAGTTTTTCTCAGAAGCTTTCCGAGTCTGCAAACCAGGTGGCTGGGTAGAAAGCCATGAAGCCTCATCTATCATCAGTAGTCCCGACGGCACCGTGGAACCTAATTCAGCTATGGGTCACTGGGGCAAGTTCTTCATCGAAGGTAGCAAGAAAATTGGAACGAGCTTCACAGTTGTCGAAGATGGAACGCAAAGGGAGGCCATGGAGAAGGCCGGGTTTGTCAATATTCAGGAATTCGACTTTAGGGTACGTATCCCCGCCATCGCCGTTTTTCTCCTCCACTAAATATAAACAAGAACCCGATTGGCGATTGGCCTGAAGATCCTGTTGAGAAACAAATGGGTATATACACAAAGCATGGTCTTGAGACGGACAGCGAGGGCTTCGTTCTATTCATGGCGCATACTCTCGGCTGGAGCAGAGAAGAAATACTCGCTTACGTTGCACAATTTCGCCGGGAAATCCGAACCGGAAAGCACCACGGTTATTTTGCCCAGAAGGTTGTCTGAGGTCAAAAGCCTGAACCATCTGAGAAATAGCCTCGTTGTACCATAGTGACATTACATATATGATTCCAGGTTTCAAGAAATGTGAGCTCAAGAGGCATGCTTGTCTGATCTGGCAAGACTTGGTCGTGGTCTTTCGGGAACGGTAGTATTCTGTCGCCAAGCCTTTTCATAAGCGGGCTAATCAGCTGTTGTTTCTAGGCGCTGATCGTCGTCCATTTTCCCGTCCACTAGATTGTTTGTTTGTGTCGCAAAGGGGAAATACCTCCGAGCAATTGACTTGAACTTTGTCGTCTGGGCTTTTTTTAGAAGTGATATCATCATCAAGAGTATATCTTCACATGAAGATGAGCAGTTATTGTCTAGCCTTGTCAGTTTCTATCTAAGGAATGGCAAAGATGTAAGGTGTTTTACGTGGAAAGTTTTTTAGAATTCGTAGTTGACCGACTGATATACAAGGGGTAAAATGACTATACGAGTCCTGCCGCTGGTCATTACCCCGAAGAAAAGGCTTTCAGGAAACCTCGTGGAGCTACTACCGAGGACCGCCAATTTTGCAAACTCGTGATAGTCACCCCGCATTGACGACCAGGGGTTGATGGGGCCGGGGATACCGGAGCCGAATTGTTCAGGGTAACATGAACTGAATGCGGGGAAATCAAGGTTTCCCTTGATCGTAAAGATCAACGTCATGCTAGCCCGTTAAGGGAGGACTTTGACTTCCCCAGGTTATGTCCCCTGTTAATCACTATGATCGTGTCATGGCACGAAGCAATACCTACGTCAGGTGTTATTGAGACGATCTTGGAACTATGGGGTTGCCAAGGTGGTCGGTCCGCTCCGGAGGATGGAGTGTTTATGAGCTTAATTCGATAGCAAGAGAGAACTATAAGATGCTAGTGTTCCGCATCCACCAGTTAACCAAGGACCAGGCAACTTGTTTACACTTTCCCCATAGCCCACGATGAAGCAATTCGTGAGCCCTCTTCTGGCAATTGGCTGCCTCATTGGCAACGTCGCCGCAGCCTGGCCCAACGGACCCTTCAAGACCTCTGGTCGATGGATTGTCAACGCCAATGACGAGAAGGTCAACCTCGCTGGTGCCAACTGGCCCGGTCACGGCGAGGTCATGGTCCCCGAAGGTCTTCAGTATCAGTCCATCAAGGATGTTCTCTCAGACATCAAGGGTATCGGCATGAACGCCATTCGCCTGACCTTTGCCACTGAGATGGTTGACCAGATCTACGCCAACGATGGCAAGGATATCGACATCAAGACTGCCTTCGAGGAGGGTCTTGGAAAGGAGAACGGTACTATTGTTCTCGAGAAGGTCTTGAAGAACAACCCTTCCTTCACCCCCGAGACCACCCGGCTTGAGGTAAGAGACTGGTACCCATCTAGAGATGTGAATAGTACTAACTATACACAGGTTTACGACGCCATTGCTGCCGAGTGTCTTCGCCAAGAGATCTACATCAACCTTGACAACCATATCTCTGAGGGCAAGTGGTGCTGTGGCGGTGAAGATGGCAACACTTGGTGGGGGGATACTCAGTTCGACACCGAGAAGTGGGTTCGCGGTGGTGCTTACATGGCAGCTCACGTATGTATTCCCCGACCCTTTTACTATAATTCATACTAACACATGTCAGGCCAAGAAATGGCCCGCCAAGGTCACCCAGTCTCTCCGCAATGAGCCTCGTGAGCCGACCAACAATAAGAAGCTCAAAGAAGAGTCATACCACTGGAGTGATCTCTACAAGTACATGCGACAGGGTGCTGATGCCGTGCACGAGGCTGACCCCGAGGCTATCATCGTTATCTCCGGTATGAACTACGACACCTACGTCACCCCTCTCTACAGCGGAGAGAAGATGGAGCCCCGCGGCGAAGTCTTCAACCGCGATGACTTCAAGGGCTACGGCAAGGACAAGCTCGTTCTTGAGATCCACACCTACGAGAACAAGGGCACCAGCTGCCCTTCCCTGCGCTACAACCTCTACAACAAGGGCTTCCAGGCCATGAACGAATCTGACCCTAACGTTGCTGAGGTCTTCCCTGTTATGCTGACTGAGTTCGGTCAAGCCATGAACGGCCCCGACTATGAGACTGCTAAGACTTATGTCAGCTGCTTGTCTGAGTATCTTCCTGAGATGCAGGCTAGTTGGTTCATCTGGGTTATTGTTGGCCGATACTATACTCGCCAGGGTACCCAGGAGTTTGATGACTCTTGGGGAATGAAGAAGCCTGATTGGTCTGGCTGGAGAAATGATGAATACATTGAGACTTATCTCAAACCTCAGATTGAGGGTACTTTGAGGAAGTAGATAGTAGTCACATTAAGTACAATGTTATGGTGTTACAATTTCCAGTTGTGCGTATGATTCCAAACATTGTAATGATGGAACCTCTCATGCCTGTGTATGCTGGTGAATCAGTCAGCCTAGATGGGTCGCCACAAGGCAAACGTATCTGACATAAATTTCATCTTAATTGGTAATTGGCACAGCCTCATTCCATACATGTACCCTGCAAAATGGGCCGCATTTTGCCTGTCCCCTCAATTCCAGCCTGATTCTCCTTCTCCTCACTCATGTTTGGCAATTAAAAGAAAAGGCTGTCGCAATGTCCCTCATATTGCGCGAGGCTGGTAGCCTCAAACCGGAGCTTCGTCTCGCTAAAGCGGTCTCCGAGTTTGAGGCTTCACTCCTTCCTGAACAGAAATGCTCCTTTCAAGCGTCGCGCGCCCGGGCTGTCAGCACAGCGCCGACCATGGCAGATGTCATGCGACTCACCGCAGAGGTTGATCTCAAATCCACCAGCAAACATGGTCGTGGCAGGTGTTTTGGACCGAGAATGACAAATACACTTCAAGCAATCCAGCAATTTGCAGCTTTGGGTGATATCATAGTCGGGGGAGGTCAGAATCTTATTGCCTGTGGGGTTTGGGCTGCTGCAAGAATGACGCTTCACGTAGATATCACTCTTCAGTCATCGACGACTCACACTAACACCAGTTGACAGATGATTACTGGCTATTTCACATACCTGGAGAGCTTCTCATTGCTCTTTATGGCGATAGGCCGGAACGCACCACGGTATCAGACCATGGCGTCTTTATATCCCAGGTCTAAGAGTTTACAACGCTATACATGCGAATACTTTATTGTCATTACAAAGCTTTGTCACCAATCTGTCGCGTGGACTAAGAGGAGCACTCTGAGTCGGTTATCGTCTACAATCAGCGACCCTCAAATGAAGGCTTTCAAGGATGATCTCGATCTTTGGTCTTCAGCCATCAAAGAAGAGACTGACGTCCTGCTGAATCACACAGTGGTTGAGGAAGCTAAACAGAACTCTCTATTCCGTTCTTTTGCGACATCTCGATTCGACGCGTCTGCCCATCAACGTATGATTGAACGGCAGATTCGATACTTGGATGCCTGTTCGCAGTATGACTACCGTACAAATTGGAAGCAAACGCGCAAGTGTGGGTCAACTAAGATTTTAACGACATGTCGCCCTTACCAAGAGTGGAAAATTGAGTTCGAGGCGAAGTCCATCCTTTTCCTTGGTAAGCTTGGGGCTGGCAAATCCGTTCTACTGGCCAACATCGTGGATGACCTGAATTTGGACAATGATTCTATAACTATCTACTTCTTTGCACGGCACAACAGTGAAGAAAGTATGAAAGCCAGAACTATCCTCGGCTGCCTTATCCGACAGCTCTTAGAGCGCCTGATGAATGATACCACATTCAGCCACCTTTTCCCTGACAATAAACCCCATCTGGATGTGGATGATATTGTCAATCTTTTCAAACAGGCGAAGCCCGCACACACTGTTGTCTCTATCGTCTTGGATGGTCTGGATGAGTGTGAGATGGGAGTGCAACGGACAGTCTTGGAACACCTCAAACAGATACAGATCTTCGGTTACAAGGTGTGCCTCTCAGTACGAACTTCCGAGCAAGGTCAAATCTGGAGCGCCCGGCCATTTCAATATCGCGTCTCTATACCCGAGAGAAATCCGGACATAACGGATTTCGTGGAGACTGAGGTTGAAAGTAGAGTTAAAGATCGTCGGCTGGTGACAAGTGACCCGAGTTTGGTCGACGATATCAAGCATGAGCTAATCACTAGGTCGTGCGGAATGTAAGCTACTCAAGACACTGTCTAAGTCATTCCCTAACACTCGCCAGGTTTCTATGGACTTCTCTACAACTCGATTCTATATGCTCTGAAGTATCCGACCACGATATCCGTCAGGCTATTCGGGACTTACCCCGCGATTTAACAGAAACATTCCGGCGAAACCTAGCGAAGGCCACCTCGAATGATCACAAGAAGCGTCATATTCAAATATTCAAAATTCTAGTGGCTGCAAAAGAGTTGCTAACGGCAGACCAGTTGCGTCAAGCCGCAGGGGTTACCATCGGACAAATTGTGTGGAACGCAAAAACAGAAGTCAACAGCATCCATCCTCTTTTGAAATTCTGTGGCAGTCTGGTGATGGTTGACGAAGAGGATGATACCGTTCGTTTCATCCACCATAGCGCGCGCAGTTTCTGCATTAAGGGTTCTCATAGTGTCACCGAATGGGCTTTTAGTGAGCTCGACGCAGATCAACATATCGCTGAGATACTAGTGACCTTTTTGAGTTATAACGTCTTCGACACACAAGTCTCAAGGAACGTCATACCTATGATAGATGCCAAAGGAATACCCAGAAGAGTGGCTTGGAACACCCTAAGCTCGTTACAGATTGGAAGGCATATCGCTGAGAAGGCACTCACGTCCACGTCACTTTTAAAACGAGATATTGGGCCAACTCTTACAAAAGCTACAATGAATTCCCCAAATGGAGAAGACAAGTTTCCACTTCTCGTTTATGCAAAGGGTAACTGGATAAAACATACTTCACATTTGGCTGAACTCCCAGTGCCCCACTGGTACAACCTTCTGGACCACCCATCATTCGGTATAGATCGTGGCCAACTCCCCATTCCCATGCCCCTTCCCGACTCCTCTACCGGCCACGTAGATACCTGGGCCTTCTTGGTCCGGGACCGGAAGGGAAACAGGTTACTACCTTCTGGAAGGCCAAGCTCCGTTGCGATGCCAATATCACACGAATCCTCCAACATATGGTGGGCTTTGACTAATGGCCATATACTAGTCCTAAAGCAGGAGTTGAGCAGGGCTCAGGGTACACAAAGAATAAGAAACTATGTAATATTGTGGGATTTATTGCGACGCCTTGCGCGATATGCACCACACTTCATCTCGAATGATCTCGACTACGACTTCGTCCGGTGGTTGAGCCCAATGGTTGTAAATCTCTCAACAGGCCATCCTGCGAAAAAATATTTTCTTCAGCGGATACTAACTACCGATGGTTGCTATACGATGCTTGTCAGAAAGGCAGTCGAAGAACGTGATCCTGTAGCTATTTTTGCACTTTGCAGGAGCGACTACGTATTTCAGAGCGGCTTCCTGACAGTCCAACTGCCATCTATCGACGCAAATGCTGATCACCAGGACTATGTACCACTGATACTAAAATCATTGCTATCAAATCCTCCTCGGCTAGCTACAATAAAGGGAATCATGCACAGTAACGACCTGTGGTTATTCGATCTTGCAATATGGTTTTCTCGGGTGGACTGGAGAGACTTTCATCGGCGCGTGGGAGCAGGTGTGCAGCTTTCGTTCTGGGAATCTATAGAATCACTAGAGTGGGCCAGGGTTGCTGGGCGTGAAATAGAGGGTCTGCAGAAAGTGTTAAAGGCCACTCGTGATCAGCTGAAGAACGAAAGCAATTTAGAAAATCTTCTATTTGGGCGGAGGTGAAGGAAAGGTCTTGTAGAGTCTTGATGATTTGAAAGTAAACCCCCATTGAGGTAAAGCTTGGTCATGGTTACTCTGGAAGATGGGAGCGGAAGTAATAGGTTTCAGGACAAGAAGACCTCTAATTTGAAAAGACGAGGAATAATGAAAATCACGTCGGGCGGCAGTGACGAGAGATGTCGTTGTACTTAATATTCTTGTCCAGCGGTAGACCTTAAGCAGCGGCCATAGAGTCTAGTGCTTGATCTACGAGTGCCTTTGTAATCTCAGAAATGTTTTCTTTCTTCAAAGAAGACAATCTTTCTTTCCAAGTATTCCATCTGTTGTCGCAGAATCCCCTCCATTCAGCGTCACCCTCCAGACTAGCTCCAGGCTTGGCCATCTTTCCATCGAATTGCTTCCCTTCTTTAGTGGCCTTTGACAAGGTTTCACTCGCATAAATGAACCAGACCGAAGCCGCCTCCAGAAGCTTGGGAGAAGTCTGCTGCGCGATGTCGCTGGCTACAGGATCCTCCAGAGCTTCGCGCAATGTCCAGATAGCATATAGAGTAAAGTCATCAATTCCAGCTGCAGTAACACGAGCAAAGAATGCATTGATGTTTACGCAAGCCTCATCGGACTTTTCCTGGGCTATTGATGTTTTAGCATTTTGTGTTGATATGAATGTTAAGACTTTACTGACCAACGTCGAGTTGCTCTCGTGCCTTGCCGCCAAACATGGGCAACTCATCCCAGCGCTTCTCCTCACCCCAAACAGAAATCTTCTTGGCCTTTTCGGAAGCTGGCGAAAGTCCCTTTATCTCCTGCACGATTTGCACTAGCTTATCTTGTCGATCATGAGGGGTCTGCTCAGCAGCGGTAAGGATGCCTGACCAAAGCGCATCAAGCTCATCCTCAATCTTGGAGTCGTCCTCATTCTTCTCAATTGCATTTATGCAAGGGCCTGCAATCTTTTGAGCGGCATCTTGTGGTGAGACACTGTCGTCTGCAAGGAGCTTCTTGATATTGTCGGCCATGTTGTTTGTGATGAGTAAAGAGGATGCAGGTCAGGAAATGAAGGAGCGTAATATGACTACGTTTCAAAGCGGAGATGCATAACAAAAAGACCAGACGAAGTGATTTGATTCGTTCCGAAGTGCATCCAATGGTTGCGAATCATTGATAGCACATTAAACACATGGCGCGCTATGAAACTGAGAAGTGCCGATCATGGCCCGCTTTTGGTGCGGGATTTTACTCCGACTGGCAGCACTGGCTGAGACTATGTGCCGGACCTACATCCGCTTTAAGCAGGTGATGATAGTATCGCGAATCTAATAGATTAGAGCACCAATCGGACTGGTGGGATCAATCACCTGCCTTTCTGCTGATCGTCTGAATGTTTTGGATCACCGAGGGACGAGGATTAGATGGTCTGATAGAGATAGATATCTAGGAGAGATGGGATATATAAAGGAGGTGGAATGTGGTGGCAAAGATGTTACTTGTCCTGGCAAGCAGCTCTCATTCCTTCGTTAATTATCAATAAACCGTTCACAAGATGCTTTTCTTCCAAGTATGGTCTCTTTTCCCAATCTTGAAGTATGCCACTGACCTTGTCAACCTCAGTCCCTCGCCTCTGTAGCCGCTCTTGTCAGCGTAGCTGTCGCCAGCCCCATTGAGAGCCGCCAGTCTGCCACCCGATGTGGGAGCACCAGCTATTCTGCTGCTCAGGTCCGAGCTGCTGCCAACGCTGCTTGCCAGTACTACCAGAACGATGATACCGCGGGTAGCTCTACCTACCCCCACACTTACAACAACCGCGAGGGCTTCAACTTTCTTGTGAACGGTCCCTACCAGGAGTTCCCCATCCGAACCAGCGGTGTCTACACTGGTGGTAAGTCAAAAAGTTTATTCTGGTTTGTGCTCTTACTGACGACATTGTGTAGGCTCTCCTGGTGCTGATCGTGTTGTCATCAACACCAACTGCCAGTATGCTGGTGCAATTACCCACACTGGAGCTTCTGGCAACAACTTCGTTGGCTGCAGCGGTACCAACTAAGCAGTCATTATCATTATTATATAGCGTTCGAGCGATGCGTTGCACGTAAATAGTCTTTCTCAAAACATATTTGACCTTCAATTGATCTTCCTCTCTTTGACTACTCCACCATTCCTGGTATTTAACAATACATAGTCCACTTGTCCAAGTTCATTTTCTTGATAATTTTACTGAAACCATCAGAATCTGCAGCAGCGCCACTGGTCGAACAAATCCTCTTCTTATCTTTAGACTTGACCTTGGGAGCACCCTTGGGGTACTCAATGTTGAACACAGGCTTTCCAGCCTCAATGTATGGTGCATATAAGTCACACTCGCTGTACTGAATACAGGATTCATTAATGCAGAATGCGACATATGGTAAGACTTCTTCGGTGACATCTCCGCCGTTCTTCATGCCCATGACCATGTTATACTTGGCTGCTTCGGCGGAGAGGAACTTGACATATGACACGGTGTCGGCTTCAGTGAGGCCGAGGCCATTATCATTTTGCTACGCTCTTGTCAGTGTCTGTTGGCAAATCTCTTTCATCCCACTTACGTAGCCATCCATGTTATCAGGGTCAATAGCATCGCATCCCTTATCAGCGGCGACCTTGATCCTCTTGGCCATGATAGCTCGAACGGCAGGACTGCTGATATTCACCCATTTCTCATCAGGCCATCCATCCATAGTCTTTCCAAGGTCTTTCTTAGGGAATTCATCCTTATCGTCACGCCAATTCTCCCACGACCCAGCGCTGAAGTAACAGATGACACGTTTTCCAGCCCTTTGCATGGCGGAAAAGGTGCTCTTGTCGTTTTCGAAAAGATCGAGATCATAGATGGGTACTGTTGAATCGAGCTTGCTGGCACCTCCCTTAGGAAGCTTGAAAACTTCAGACAGGATGATCTCCCATTTGGTGCCAGGCTCTGGTTTCCATAGAGCTTTGCGCTTGGGAGCGATAGCGGCGCGGGGGTTGAAGGCCTCGGTTGAGGCCGCAAGGAGGGTGATGGTTTGAAAGATTGAGGTGAGCTTCATGATGACTTCAGTCGCATAAGTAGATGTGAAGGTTGTATTATTGGAGATAGAGCAGTTCCCAATGAGACATAGGCTCTATATATAGACATTACTCAGAGGATACTGAGCCATTGTCACCTTTTGTGACAAATCTACTCGGAGTTTTCCCTTTTCGAGGATGGTGTTCCAGCCCATTCCAGTGCTCATGCCTGGACAGGAACGGGCCGCTTCGGGCATAAGGGTCTAGGTTCGACCGAAGCTGGCTAGTATGGAATGTGAAATGAGCCTGGATCCTGGTCTTGTCTGTTTTTGACATACCAACAGAGCTTGAACCACGGTCTACCGTTGCAAGTGGCTTGATGGTTCCTGTCCAGCCATGTGCCATGTGGGGGAAGGGCATGTGGCAAAATGATAACTCTCCTCCAGTTGCATAAATATCTGATGTAGGAATCGGTATGAGTCACCCTTATAGTCCCTACTCCCAATGCGGCCATGCTGTGAATTTGTTTACTCGGCATAAGATCTTCCCGTGCCCCCGAATGGTCTCGAGCAGCGCCATGGTAAACGTCTCCGATTCCATACTATCGAACTATCTCTCCAAACCAAGCAAATTATCGCAGCTCCTTGGCCACCTCCTTACTAAGCTTAACTGACCAGTACATCAGAACCTCATCAAACTCAGCAGTGTGCTCATTCTTTCCCGCTCCAAACCAAGATTTCTTCAAAGCTTCAATACGCTTGTGGTCTCCGAGATGCCCCAACCATCGCACCATGGTAAGATATCCGCTGTCCAGAGCGCCTGAGATCCAAGCATGGTGGGGGCTCAGTGCCTCTCCACAGATGGCAAACTTCCCGCCGCAGAGAATGTGCTGGAATTCCGGGTACATATACTTGAACTGCCCAGGCCCAAACAGAGCAAAGGCACCGCCTGTGTACGGGTCGTGCGACCAGGCGTATGCGTGATGGGTCACGTACTGGTTAGTCAGGAAGTCGACTGTGATGCTGGGATCACTCTTTGACCATAGCCTCACAAGGTCTTGAATTGACTGCTTGACGACGGTATCATCGATGCTGGGTTTCTGCTTCGAGTAGTCTGGGATCAGTGCTCCCATGCGCGTAGCATCCTGTGCCCAACTGTACGATACCATGAGCACGGCTGCTTTGTCGCCATCATCCCAGGACGGATATACCACGTTACTGATGGAGAGATCGGTACCCGACACGCCTCCAATGACATCGTGAGTGGTCGAGGTCTTGTACATATCCTTCCACCAACGCGTCTTGAACTTGATAGCGACCTTACAGGCGCGATCATAGCTAAGAGCACGAATACCAGTGAGGATCTTCTTCTGTGTGCCTGGAAGACCAAAACCAGGAACCAGTCCGGCAATGTCCATGCGCTGCAGAGGGCCCATGGCGGTAGTGTTGAAGACCATGTCGTAGCTTTCAGGTTGTTTAGCACCAGCCAGAGTGACTTCAATCTTGTCGCCGGACTTGCTCTCTGACATGGCCACCACCGGAGTCTTGGTCTTGACCTTTAGTGAGATGGGGCTGTTAGAGACCCAGTTGGGGTCTTCGATGCACTTGTTCATCTTGTCGGTGACGATGGACATACCACCTTCGAGACGCCACCATGGCTTCCCATTGGCAGCTTGAAAGTCGCTGTAGTCACAGAGAGACTCAATGAATGCCTGGTCAAAAAGACCGGTCGATCTGCCAGAAATGGTTAGTGGATGATTGTTAAGTCTAACTGGGATACTCACGTCTCGGCAGACTCGGCTTCCTCGGTTTGCTCGTATGTTAATCTTGTCATCGTCAGTAAGATACAATAGTCTTCAGACCCGATACGAATCCACTACTCACTTCGGATCAGTGTGCATGAGCCAAGCCCTAGTCGAGTAGTCATCATCGTTGCCATCGATCAAGGCTTTGAATTCTTCGTTCCAGTTTTGGCTAAGCTTTGTGATGATGTCCACAATTCTGTCCTCGTACGGCTTTCCGCTATCATATGTCAGTCCAGACTACTTACGCATGCGAGAGATTCTTATACCTTGGAGCGTCTGCAGGGTCATTGGAATAGTAGTGCATCTGTGGCTCACACCCCGCGTTGAGGACATATTTTGTCTTAGGAAGCTCAAGCTCCTCGATCAGGTTCAGAGTCCTATGGACGATGTTAGTCACACCGCGTAAGTCTTGTAACATTGGCATCTGAGGACTTACGACTGCATCGCTGGAATCTCTGGGATACGCATCGCTCCAATGTCATAATAATTGTGAGGACAATCCTTGTCTTCTGGAAAGCTGTACGTGAAGCACCGACCACCAATTCGATCTGATGCTTCGTAAATATCCACATTGTTGATCTTGAGATACTTCAGCATCATCGCGAGATACAGACCGGTCGCGCCAGCTCCAACAATGGCAACACGGCCTTTGTACTCTGGGACTTCATCAGATCCATGAGAAGGAGCTGAATGAGATAATCTTTCTTGTGGCAATGGTTCAGAGTAGCTGACGTCTTCGTTGAGTCTAGCGCGTAGCTTACGAAGGTGCTTGTTGAGAAGGTGCTGAGCGTAGGCGATGCGAAGGCCTTCTGGAATTTCTGCGACCGGTTCACGAGGTAACGCTGGGATATGTTCAGCTCGGATAGCCATGTTGCTGAAGATGTGTCAATTTTATGAAAGGGATTTAAGATGTCAGACAACAACTCTTGCTTCAAAAAGAGACAAACACCCATTCTTATAAATGACCGTGGACGGGTGACACGTGCTGTGCTAGTTCTACAAGATACTTCATGCAGGCTTACAGAGCTGAAAATATCACATTCCTCCCATTGGCTTCTCCACGCCGTTACCGCATCAATATTGAACAGCAAACTCAAAGTGGCGAGCTGAGTGTGCCGGATTGCGGGGAAAGAAAGTCGTTTTAGGTGTTCGTGTCTCACTTCAATGCGAATTGTGACTGCCAGAGAAATCTGGTTTGTTGCGAGCCAACGGCTCACGGCACTGCTGGGGCTTCACAGTTTTCATGAATGGTCAGCGAGTGACTATCTGTATGCACTTCTACATAAATGGAGATATGTGATCAGCACGAAAAAGGCATTAAGATAAGAATAGTAACTCTGTCAGTTGGTTAAGGCTCACTGCGATAGATACTGGAAGACTTGGTTCGATCCCTCATGTATAGGGTATATTCTTGAACCTCGACTCTCACCCTTCCATCCAATGACGTCTTCACTTCGACAGTCGCTTGTAATTGGCTAACGAATACCCACAAGAGATGGCAACTTCCTTGACCAAAGACAGCCGGATATCTTGTCCCAATCAACGTCCCTACAGCAAAGTCCAGACCTCAATCGACTTGTCCCATTCCCACTCTACCACACTCAAAATGCCACAAAATCAGCTATTCCAGTACTCGGTTGTCTCAGCCCTTATGGATGGAGTCGCCGAGACTGGCATCACCATTTCCGACCTGCTCAACCATGGGGATCACGGCCTCGGCACATTTCGACACATGGTCGGTGAAATGATTATCCTTGACGGAACAGTTTACGATATGAAGCCTGATGGTTCCGTTGTCGCTCTCGACGATGATGCTTGCGCGACTCAAACGGCACCTTTTGCCATGATTAGCGATTATCAGCCCACAGCGATTGTTCGTAAATTGATCCCGACCAAGAACGCCTTGACTGAGGACTTATCGAACCTGCTACCGAACACGAAAAACCATTATGTGGCTTTCAGAGTCGAAGGCACATTCAAGTCCATCACTGTTCGAACAGTCGGCGGACAGCAATCACCAGGCGAAAGCCTCGCTGAGCTTGGAAAGCGTCAAGCTTCTCATATGTTTAAGGATATTGAGGGTACCATTATCGGCTTTCGCTCGCCATCTTTTATGCAGGGTGTCAGCGTTGCTGGAGATCACTTACACTTTCTCTCGGCCGACAAACAAGTTGGTGGCCACGTGTTGAATCTGAAAGGTGATGGATACGTGGAGCTCAACGCTGCGCCCATCACCGGAGTGAATCTTCAATTGCCTACGGAAGATGATGCGTTCAATCGGGCCAACTTGGCAAGGGACGATGAGGGAATAGCTGCAGTTGAGGGTTGAAGAAGGGCTCCCCAGATATGCCTCAGATGGATCTTTTCATGAGCGAAAATAGACAGAAAAGTTAATAGTAGCTGGTATTGTGTTTTCATTGACCCGAACGTAGGGCCCAAGGAATCGATATGCAGGTACATTTCAGCCGAGAATCTAGATGCGGCGTTGAGGGTTGCACTTGAGCGGTGAACAGATAATTCTTCTCGGTTATATAACTTGTATAGGCAGGTGTGTAGGATCGTATCAAGCCCTCTCGATGAGTCGCTCATGTGTTGTATAACAAGTTCACAATGTCCAGAGTTTTTTTTATTACTATTCAACGTACAAAGATATGCGATCGTAGAAATATGATAGGAAAATGACTTAATACCTGGGCGTATCTTGGAATCCTTATGGCGAAGTTGCCCAGACTGACTTTGCCATGTTGATCCTTGGATGTAAGCACTATAAATTCTCCACTACTGAACATCCTTGCCAGGAGGTATTGGAACGCAAAAAGGCCAATTGTCGCACAGCGTCGATCCTGGACTGCGTACGGAAGAGGGGAAACGGAAGAGCCGAGTAACCCTTGAAAGCTATATAAGCAAGGCCTTCTTGCAAACCTCATTTATCTCTCGCATACTGGCCTTTGTGCAATATTTCACGATGCGAGGTGTCATTTTTGCATCGTTACTGGCGCTTGCTAAAGCGTCAGCAGAATCAAGGTGCAAATGCTTCCCTGGAGACTCTTGCTGGCCTGCCGAGGATGATTGGAAAAGTTTGAATAGTTCTGTCGGGGGTCGATTGGTGGCCACCGTGCCGCTGGGAAGCCCTTGCCATGACCCCAATTACGATGCCGAAGAGTGCAAGCGCCTACAAGGCGAATGGCTTTACTCTTCCGTCCAGTGAGCCAATTTCCCAAATCCCACGTCCTCGACTCTCATGCTGATAGCCTGCAGCTCCCAATCATCCTCGTCCATGATGGCACCTATCTTCGCCAACCAAAGCTGCGATCCCTTCCAACCAAGAGAGAAGCCGTGTACCCTTGGCAACTATGTCCGTTACGCTGTCAATGCTACATCCTCCAACGACATTATCGCTGCATTGAAGTTCGCCAAAGACAAGAACGTGCGTTTCGTCATCCGAAATACGGGCCATGACTACCTCGGTCGCTCAACCGGTGCCGGAGCGCTTTCGGTCTGGACGCATTACTTGAAGAGCACAGAGGTTGTTGACTGGAAGGATGACCATTATGAGGGTAAGGCACTCAAGGTCGGTGCAGGAGTCCAAGGATTCGAGGCTCTTGGCGCTGCTCACGCTGAGGATCTCGTCGTCGTGAGTGGAGAATGCCCCTCGGTCGGTCTCGTAGGAGGATATAGTCAAGGAGGTGGCCACTCGGCCTTAAGCACGAACTTCGGTTTAGCAGCCGATAACACCTTAGAATTCGAAGTCGTCACCGCGGATGGTAAGCTTGTCAAAGCAAGCAAGAGCAAGAACAAGGACTTGTACTGGGCTTTGAGTGGTGCGGGCTCTGGAAACTACGGAGTCGTAGTCTCAGCTACTGTACGAGCTCACCCAGAAGCCAAGGTCAGCGGCGGCAGCTTTCTCATCACCGCACCTGAAGGTCACCCGGATATGATCTACCAGGCCATCGATGCTTTCCACGCCGCTCTGCCCAAGATTGTCGACTCGGGTGTTATGATCATCTACTTTTTCTCGAACTCATTCCTCCAGATACCTGCAATTACAGCTTACAACAAGACTGAGGCAGAGGTTAAGAAAATTCTTCAACCTCTTGCCGAGTCTTTAACTGCTCTTGGCTTCAAGTTCGAGCCAACCTTTACCAACTTTCCAAGCTACTACGAGCATTACGACCACTACTGGGGTCCTCTTCCTGCAGGAAACATCCAGATTGGAACTCAAATCTTCGGAGGCCGTCTATTGCCTCGCGATAAGGTCAAGGATTTCGCACCGACTGCACGGAAGATCGCCGAGATGGGAGTCATCTACATCGGTGTCGGCCTCAACGTATCGAAATTCAGCCCCAACAGCGCCAACTCCGTTCTACCACAGTGGCGAAAGTCTCTCGTCCAGGTATCCCTCACACTTCCTTGGGATAACGAGGCTCCCTGGGAAGAGATGCTAGCTGCCCAGAAGAAAATGACGAAGGAGATTCAACCTGTCATTGAAGCTGCGACACCAGGTGCTGGAGCTTATATCAACGAGGCAGACTTCCAACAGCAAGATTGGCAGGAGACCTTCTATGGTTCCAACTACAAGAAATTACTGAAGATCAAGAAGAGGTACGATCCTGAGCATTTGTTCTATGCTACGGTGGCGGTTGGAAGTGAGGCGTGGTCCGTAGCTAAGGATGGGCGAATGTGTAAAGCTACAGCTTGAGAAGCCAAGTTAGTGCGGTAAGTATGGCTAAAGAGCGCTAAGTCACTTGCATCATATTGTGCATAATGATTGCAGTGTTGGACCAACAGCACATGGTGATTCGAGGAGAGATCACCAATGTGCATGACGGCTTACAGGGTCACAAGGGCACGAATCCAGTTACACAATCAACCCATTAAAGGCATTTCTGCTTAGTGCAATCAGGAATCTTACTTTCAGCCGCAGTTTTTAACCCCGCTTCTTTTCTTCAGCTGAAGGTTCTTCGTCTTCTCTGTGTCATATTCAGGAAGCTACGCGATAATTTTGCACTTAATAATTCTTTTTTACCAATTTCCCGGCAGCTTTAACCGAATTGGTTTGAAAAGGCACTTGTCCTATTTAAATCAACATGTCAGGCGTCGAGGTCCTTGCTGGGATCGGCATCCTTTGCAACGCTATACAGATAGTTACGTTTGGTAAAGATGCTCTCGAGGTTTACAATCATATCCGAGAGAATGGCACCGCCGATCCAAGCCTGGACACGTATTTAACCCATGCAACAAAAGCCTATGAAGAGATGAAAAAAGAGCTTTCTTCATGCGCACCCCTCACATTGCATCAGCAGGAAATTGTGAACATCGGAGAACAAGCTCATCAGGGTCTTGTGAAATTCAGAACCTACTTTGAAAAACTTCACGTAGACCAAAGGTCGAGACAAGGCTTTCGTGGAAGGCTTCGAGTTGCCCGAAGCAGCATCAAGACTTTGCTTCATGGCAAGGAGCTCGATGATCTCGAGAGGAATTTCTCGAGATATCAGGAAGCTTTCCAAACTCTGCTAATAGAACGTGTGTGTAGCCAAGGAGATGCTGCGGCGTTGCTCACCCAAGAGTGTTTTACAAATCTCAGAGCCGCCCAACAGTCCATGGTTGAGAAGATTGCCGAAGGTCAAACCGAGTTGTCTCTACTGGTTTCTCAGGAAGCAGCCGAGGTGAAAGGCCACGTTAGAACCCAGCACCAGAAAACTCGAACTGTCATGGGAACATATCTCTCTACCACAGAGCATAACATTCGCTCACATATCTCCAAGTCAGTGTCTGTGGTTCAGCAGGACATAACCAGTCGAAACAATACTGAAGGTGGAGTCAAGAAATACGATCAGCTGATGGCAAGTCTGAGGTATCCTGAGATGAACAGTCGCAAGAATCAAGTTGTAAAGAACTTTCCAGAAACCTTTCATTGGTTGTATTCAAACACAAGACCTTGGGATGAAGGTAGCTCTCGAACAGAGAGCTATAGTTCACGAGAGGACAGCGAGGGCGGGAATAGTTCTGGTAGTGATGGCTCTCGTGACGTTGAGGATCAAAATGACAACGAAGAACAGACTGATGAAATAGGCTATGAGAATGGGTATGAGAGCGTTGCTTCGGATCGAGCTGAAGAGGACCGCACTAGCAGTGATCTCGACCATGGTAGAACACGCCGAGCACGCCGAACTCGCCGAACTCGCCCAGCCGGCTTAGCAGCGAGCTCCAGCGACGATTCGACAGAGTTCACGAAATGGCTTGGCTCAAAATCCGAGATATTCTGGATCAGTGGAAAGCCAGGATCGGGCAAGAGTACTCTTATGAAGTTTATTGCCACCAATCCTGCAACACGGAAACACATAGTGGCTTGGCGCTCTGACGTCCACATCTTAAGCCACTATTTCTGGAAAGCTGGAATACCTATGGAAAGAAGCGTGAAAGGGCTTCTCTTGTCTCTTATCCACCAGGTGCTTCTAGACAGAATCACACTCGCCCAACGCTTATGGGAGCATATGCCTGAAGTTCGTCATAAATGGTCCCATGGCGACTGGGACCTACAACAATTGGAGAATACCTTGCTCTGGGTACTAGAAGCTGCCGGAAAGAGCTTTCTCCTCCTCATCGATGGTCTGGATGAGTCTGAGGATTTTGGGAGTCATCTCTGCTTGACTCCAAAGAATCAGAATATACTTGACAGGTTTGCAGAGCTACGTGACGTCAAAGTATGTGTTTCTAGCCGGGAGGAGTACATATTCAGTCGTCAATTCGAAGGTGTCGACCGATTACAGATCCACAAACTTACCTGGCATGATATCCGTCAGTTCGCTAATTTGCGTCTGAAGAGCATGGACTTCGCAGACCCGATGGATCGGGAAATGATTCTCGAGCTAATAGTCCGAGCGGCGGATGGTGTCTTCCTTTGGGTTGCCCTTGTTCTTGATAGTATCGCTCGAGCTTTTCGTCTAGACAACAGTCTTCGAAGTCTCATTGAACGCATCGAACGAATGCCAAGGGACCTAATTGATCTGGTTCGGGAAATGTGGCAGCGATCTGGTGAAGATGGCGACGTACCCAGTTATCGAGCCTCCGCCTCACGGTACTTCAGCTTAGCTCTGGCTTCTAGTGAAAGTGAGGGGGACATTTCAATGCTCCATATGGCGTTGGCTTCAGAAGAACCCAGCCTGGAAGATATGCTTGATCTTCATCGTACGTGGGACCCAGCAGACTTGGTAAAGATGTGTTCGGTGGCAGGAAGGAAGCTTCCCCTGGTCTGTCACGGTCTTCTTGAAGTCGTTGCTCTCCATGTTGAAGATGAATCTCTACCAAGGCTCCTGGAACGTTATGGTAGAATGGGAGTTAGGTTCACGCATCGATGTGTCATCGACTTTCTTCTGTACACTGATGATGGATTTACTCTCCTCAACGCATGTGAATGGAACCAGGGTGAGGCGATGGCCCGTATCATAGGGGCAAGCTTAGTCTCAAATTCCTTGACCGCCCCCGAGTCTGCTATTTCATTAACTCCCAAATTCGATGAAGAGTTCTATGGAAGAGCCTCTGCCAAGAAAAGGTATAGCTTACAACCAAGTCATAGCAGTCACGTGGAAGTCCTCCTCCGCAGGAGTACTGAGCCAACAATTCCCCCGCTTTATCGAGGTTTCTTCCTTCGAAAGTCTTACGAATGGTTCATGACTGGTCATTTCCATAGCCTTATGCCGTGGCACTATCCTCGACGTTCGATCTTTTGTGGCGAGCGACTGAATACTTATTTCGTTGCTTCCATGGCCAACTCAGCTAGTCTATATATCATGGACAAGCTCATCGCAGCTCTTCCTACACAGGAATTCTTGAACGCTTTACCTGCCATCTTTCTTGGTCTATCGTCTCGTCTCTCGTTTCGATCATACGCCTTTGATCGGCCCATGGGCACTTGCCGGTTGAAGCGAGCCAGTTTGACATACCAGGTTCTTACTCGCTTACTGAGACTGCAACAAGATGAAGGTAGCGGCTGTATCCCTTTAAAGGCGTCAACAGGAAACACACTAGAGGATCTACAACGTCTCGTTTGCTCCTGGTTTCTCGGCTCGCTAGATGCGAACCAGTATGGGCAACATGATGCCACTGTCCAAAAGTTGGAACTGTCAGTACTGCAACTGATTGAGTATGCCCTGCCTGATTTTGAAGACTGGGACCACCCTGTCTTGCTCTACATGAACGTGATCGGCCAGGAACTTTATGGTGGCTCAGTCCGAGGCTTTATGCACTTTGATCCTACAAGGTCTAGCTCCGACTGCTTTGTTGTTGTGAGCCTTGCTACAATCTATCAGATCTTTCTGGGGTATGTCCAGCGTACTCCTGTAGAGTCATGGCCTACAGTATCCGGTTTGATCACGAACGAGCAACCGTCTCATATCCCGAATGACAAGGAACTATCATTGCGCATCGTGGTGCTGATGGTAGAATGGCAAACATTTCACATTTGCACAAAAGAGAATGAACTTCAATACTCAAAACTACTCTTAGACTCACTTCTTACTGGGCGTAGCCTCACGTCAGAAGAAAGAGCAACTCTCAATGCAAAAGGAGATTCAGTAGCTATCACCAGTATGGGGCTCACCTCCTATCTTATTTCTGAGCTTGGTCATATCCCAGGGCTGCCCATGCATCCCTGGTCAGCATGGCTTGTACAAGACGTCTCAGAACACGAAGAAGTTGAAGATTTGGACGTCCAAGTCGACGAGAAATCACGAGAGTCGTTGAAGAAGATAATTGAAGAGATCTCACAAGATTTGTGGGATGGAGAGGAAATAGACATTGGATAACATTACCATTTCCAGGTTAGACTGCTGAGTGACTGCCGTCACTAGCTTCCGACCTTATCTCTCCTCCGTGGAAAGCGGATTGCCGACGCTATTTGCCGCCCCCCGGAGTCAAGCCCCACTTCTCACATCTGCCGCCCTCCGAGTGGCCCGGAACACCAACATCATCCATCATCACCATGATATAATACCCCAGACTCCTTAGCTACATTCACTATCCTATCAAACAAACCCACTCAATGGAATCCGAAAAAGTTCAAGTCATAATCTGCGGCGGTGGTTCCGCCGGCCTCACAGCAGCAATCTGGTTAGCCCGCTTCAACATCCCTTTCAAAATCCTTGAAAAACGCTCCGGACCACTCGCAATTGGGCAAGCAGACGGTGTTCAATGTCGCACAGTTGAGATCTTTGAGAATCTGGGCTTTTCTGCACCGTTGTTAGAAGAAGCGTATCATGTGAGGGAAGTAGCTTTTTGGTCGCCGAATGAGGATGATGGTGGCCTTCAGAGGAAGGACTCGGCGTATGATACTGAAGAGGGGCTGAGCCACCAGCCGCATGTGATTCTTAATCAGGCGAGGATTAATGAGCTGATGTTGAAGGAGATTATTCGGTTGAGGGGAGATGGGACGAGTGGCGTTTTGTATGATTCGCATGTTGAGAGTGTGAAGGTGGATGATTGGGATCAGTATCCCGTTGAAGTTGTCGCTACTCACAATGGCAAGTCACATTGTTACCGAGCTAAGTACGCAATAGTAAGTCTTTCCTTATTCATAACAACATACAATACTAATCTCGAGTAAAACAGGGCTGCGATGGCGCTCACAGCACAGTCCGCAAATCCCTAGGCTTCAAGATGGTCGGCGACTCAACCGACTCAGTCTGGGGCGTCATGGACGTCTACCCAATCACCAATTTTCCTGACATCCGCAAAAAAGCCATGCTCATCAGCAAAGAGGACGGAAATCTCATGATCATCCCTCGCGAAGGCGATGAGCTTGTGCGTTTTTACATCGAGCTACCTAACACCACAGCTCGAGACGTTACGGAACAAAATCTCATTGAAAAAGTCAAGAGGATCTTCGCACCTTATACAATCGATGTTGCTCACACTGTATGGTGGTCTGCATATGTCATTGGACAACGACTTGCGGACCACTTCACGAAGGACTATCGTGTTTTTCTTACAGGTGATGCATGCCATACGCATTCGCCCAAGGCAGGGCAGGGCATGAATGTCAGTCTACAAGATGGCTTCAATATTGGGTGGAAGATGGCTCATGTCCTGACGGGTCGAGCACCACCTTCTGTTTTAGAGACGTATGTCCTTGAACGACAGGATACAGCAGAGAAGCTGATCGAGTTCGACCGTTCGTGGAGCAAGCTTTTCTCGTCGGACTACCGAAAGCAGAATGGTATCACAGCTCAAGACTTTCGGGACAAGTTTATTGAGGCCGGACGGTACACTGCTGGTATGGCCACCCAGTACAAACCCTCTACTCTTAGCTGCGTGACTGGCAACGAAGAGAGTATTGCTTCGGGACTGACGGTAGGAATGAGGTTTCCCAGTGCGCCTGTGGTGAGGCTCTCGGATGCAAAGCCCATGCATCTGAACAGCGTTCTTCCTGCTGATGGACGCTGGCACATCTTGACCTTTTGCGCTGGAGCAGATACCAAAGAGCGATTGCCTAAGGTACGTATAGAAAGCTTGAACATTCACGACATCTAGCTAACTCTTGCAGGTCGCCTCGGAACTCGATGGCCTCGTCAAGACGTTTACGCCCGCCGGCAGGAATGCAGATGAGATTTTCCTCAACACTCTCGTGGTGAAAGCTGACAGGAAGGCCATCGAGATTGATCAATTGCCGAAAGTCTTCTTCCCCAAGTCAGGCCCGTATTCATTGCGGAGTAAGCTTCAGTCCTTGTTCTACTACTTAGCTGTCTCGTAATATTAACGTGTTCTGGCAGATGTTCATAGAGTCTTTGTTGACCACACAAGCCCATACATGTTGGGCTGTGGTGAAGCCTTCACCAAGTACGGCGTCGACCCTGAGCAAGGTGCCGTCATCGTCGTCAGACCGGACCTTTGTGAGTCCCTTCTCTCCAGTTTTCCTCAGGCCAGATTGCTAACGGGATTATAGATGTCGCGCGAATTCTCAAGTTGACAGATGCAAATGAGTTATCAGGATTCTTCAAGGGGTGCCTCAGCACCAGGGAATGAAGCACGTTGGATGATTGGTTGATTGATCATCATAACTGCCATAGCTAAAGCGAAATTAAAAGTTCTATTCCATGCCAAGTCATATACTCATACACAAGAACAAAAGACCCCAAGCCTATCCAAAGACCTCAATCATAAAGTGATACTCCAACTTACTTCCATCCTTCCACGCCCTCAACGTAAGCTCCCGGCACTTATCCGCCAAAATCTCTCCGACAACAGGCGCGCCACAGTAAAACACACCAACCTTGAGCTCCTCGTCCTCTTCAAAGTTCTCATCCTCCTTGTCTCTCCTATTAGGTCTCTTGCTAGCTCTGAACTTCAGCATTTCTTCGTAATGCTCATCCAAGATTTGATCAAAGTCAGGTCGGCCGAAATGGGTAGGGTTGAGTAAACCGGTGAGTGGTGAGGCAGGATGTTCGTCTGTGCGGTGCATCTCGAGAAGCCAGCGGTAAACATGTGTTGAGATCTTCTTGTGCTTGGCCGTCACGTGCGTGTTAATGCGGATGTCAAGATGGGGGACGACCTCATGGTCGCGATGCCAATCCTGACTCATCGATACGTCGTTGAGAAGATCCGAGAGCCAGAGGAGGTAGTTTCGTTCACGGACCATCCAGTGGAAGTCGACGCGGCGGTAGTCATCTGCGAATGTACTAGCTCTATCGGCATGGGGCGCTTTCTCTTTGTTGATGAGATCGGGACCAACGCTGCCTTGGCGAGTGGGTGTTTCCGGAACGTTGTCGGTGTTTGATGATTCCCCGCTGGTGTTAGAGTTGGATCGCTGGTTGGGCGGCGGGACTGCAGTTGCTTCGGAGTCTTGGTGAGGATGCTCGTGTTGGTGGTTATGCTCGACTTCGTGGTTTGGGCCGCCGTGGTCGAGATCGTCGTTGTACTGCAGATCGGCCAGGATACCAGAGAAGGGCGTGACACCGATACCAGCTCCGATAATGATAGAGTGGTTGAAGTCGTAGAAACGCTGAGCGGGTGCGCCGAATGGGCCATTAATGCCGACCTCAATCTCCGACTCTCCAGATTCACCTCCAAGCTCACGAAGCTTTTCGGTCCAGTTACCATCGGTCTTGATGTGAAGCATCATCTTGTTACCACGACAGAAGGAGACAGTGAAAGGATGCCATTGAAAGAAGCTGATCTTAGGAACTTGGAGGAAGATGTACTGTCCAGCCTTGTACTTCCAAAGGCGCTCACTGGGGATGATGGCAGTGATCTCAACAGTCTCCTTGTCAAGGACCTTCATGGTCGCCTTGATGCGGTGGAATCCGAGACCAACGCGGACAGCGCGTTCTACAAGGACCAGAAGGGTAGGGAAGGCGAGGAAATATCCGAACATCGGCCACTGGAATAAACCTGCAGTACCATGCGCCATCATCAGACCGATGATAGGGAACATGAGCAGGTGTCCGAGTTGAAAGACTTCGTAGTTCCATTTTCGCACCTGCGGGATACTCAAGAGGGACAGAATCCAGAACAGACCAAGGCCAGCGATTCCGGTGAAACCAGGTACAGACCGAACATACTCGATGTACGGACGAGGAACTGCATCAGCCCCAAGCACTTCAGCCACGGCATCCTCATTCGCAGGATTGCTTCCAGAACGAAATGATCCTGTCAAGTGTCCGATAGCATGTAAAGTCGCGAGCAGGATAGCGACACAAGAGATACGAATGTGAAACTCTTGCGAAAGATCCCAGTTGAAGAAACGCGAAATATGGTACGACCGGCGCAGCCACGTAGAGAAGTATCGCGACATACTGAGGATCAAGAAGAAGAATGTTGGGTATAGAGCACCAGCGCAGGTTTTGGCCATGACAACACCCCAGCCGAACCCATTGCGGTATTTCGGCGTGGTCTGATACTTGACGAGTTGCCATATTCCAAAGGCCAACTGCATACCAACCACAACACCAAGAAACACAATCTCAGGCCCATGAACAGCCCAGTACGAGCGAATTCGTCTCCAACCCGGCAGTTTCTTGATGTAGCTCTTATCCTCCTCCTCTTCCTTCTTCGCCTGCTTGAGCGAGGGGATCTTCCAGTCCTTGACCATCTTAGCAAACTCGTCTCTCGGAATTTTGTCGGCGCCAGAATCGCCCATCATTCTTCGCAGAAAGGCATGGCGCGCATCGTTGTCGTGGTCTGTGTGAATGACATGGTGAGCGCTCGGCTTAGGAACAAGCTCTTTATGTTCCTGGTCGAGTTTGCGCTCGACTTCATGATAGTTTATGTGTCCATCGTTATCGTGGTCGAGATCGTCGAGGAAGTCGTTGATCTCTTCGTCGGTGAGGTATTGGACGGTTTTGGAGGAGCGGATGGGATGATCTGCTACAATAGATTTGCGATTGCGGTGACGAGCCATTGCAGGGCAGTCCTTTGTCGCAGCAAGTGACGATATGGTAGGTGGACAATGGGAAAGAAGAAGAAGGGACTCGCGTCCGGAAAGGGGGATGAGAGAAATTTACATAGTGTTGACTAGAAACATGCCCAGAAATGGTACGTCAGCATCTGGCGATGCCAAGAACACCAAGGGTTTTCAACAACTCAAGACTAAAAACAACCTTAAATTCCCCGGTGAGAGCAATTTCACGTGCTGATCTCCATCGCCTACAGATGCCCTATCAATTGGGCAAAGTCTGGTACGGTACTGCAGAACAACGCAGAAATTACGTGGCTGGGTAGCAAGCCAAGTCTTTGCATGCCCTGATTTTCGTGCTGGTGGATGACGGTGCCCAGGAAAGAGGCTTAATTAAAGGTAACCGCTTGAACCAATGGAGACTACGCCCAGAGACTTGGCGATCTTGGCTTTGGTGTAGCTTATCGGAGGAAGATCATTGGATGGGTTTGTTCGGGAGGTTGACCAGCGACGGAAAGTTTCGTGTTCTTCAGCAAAGAAAGCTAGGATTGTTTCCGGGAATCTGGGGCGGCTCGCTGATGTTGAATGCAGTGTCCCAGAGTGGTTGATGATGCGTGCCCGACTGCTATGGCGTAAATGACGTCAAGACAGAGAGATAAGATACGGTGCTGAGATAAGATAAGTCGTGGCTGATAAGATAAGATATCTTGAAATCACGATTGTAGGGTAACTCCAGCTTCAGGACGACTGACACAGATCAAACTCATGATTGTTCCAATCGAAAGGAATAAAATGGTTTTTCCTTTAGTTAAGCACTTTGAAAGTGTACTATTAAGTTTACTTTGACACTATACTACATTCCTCCTTCGAAACCGCGTTATACCGAATGGCTGTTCGTGAAAAGATTACAGATGCGATGGAAACCAGATGGCCATTACTACCAAAACGGTCAAGCACAATAATATTCATTGACAGATTGAGACTGGCGATTATTTACAATAATGACGTCTTTTCTCCAACCATGGGGTCGGAAATTCCGGCCACAATCACCAACTAATCAGCTTCAGTTATACTGCATAAGCAGGATTTGATGACAAACCTCATTAGCCATTGCATTCATCCGATCCAACATTTGATGTTGCTTAAACTTGATGCTGACGTGAATTTCTATACAAGTATCAACAGAAACATCTACCATTACTTGCACAGTTGTTCATAGCATTATCTACTTGCGCATTTATTATGACCGCTAATCTTCAAACCAAAAGCCTCACCACGTCTGACGGACGAAAGTACGCCTACGACTACATCCCCGCAAAGGGCAACAAATCAACCGTGCTTCTAATCCATGGCTACCCCGCTACTCGTCATGACTGGAAGTACCAAGTCGAGGATCTCGCCTCAGCAGGCTACGGTGTTATGGCACCAGACTGTCTCGGATATGGCGACAGTGACATGCCCCTCGACATTGAGGCCTACAACCTCAAGAACATGAGCAACCATCTAACAGAGATCCTTGACAATGAAGGCCTGGATAAAGTTGTCGGAGTTGGCCACGACTGGGGCGTCAGTGTCGTATCACGCGCTGTTGTCTGGCATCCCGATCGATTTGAAAAGGTTGTCTTCCTCTCACTCGGATATGGCCCGCCAGGGATCTTGTTGGATATTGACACCATCAATGCGAAAAGCCTCAAGGAATTTGGAAACATGCCATTCGGATACTTTTACTTCTTCAATTCTCACGATGGGGCAAGTCTTGCTGCCCAGCACGTAAGTGGTCTCACCGACAAGCTGATGCAGTGGTACTAACAGTCTGTAGCTCGAGTCATTCTTCCACTTAGTGTTCCCCACTGAGAATCTCAAATGGACTGAGAATCTCGGCGCCTTAGGCGCAGCTCGTGCATGGCTCAACAACAACACAATAACTCCTCTGCCCAGCTATATGTCCGAGGACGACAAAGCGGCCTGGATGTCGGAGTTCAGCAAGCCAAATGCAACAGAAACATCAATGAACTACTACAAGGCTCTGCTTCGAGGCGTCAATGCCAAGGATGAAGAGAATTTGACGAATGAGGATCGTACTCTGCATGTTCCTGTGCTCACTGTCGGTGGCTCGGAGGACGTCGTTGCGCGCCCGGAGAACATGGGGATGGGTACTAAGCCGTTCGCTGCTGCTGGCTGGACACACAAGGTGGTCAATGCGGGTCATTGGATGATGTATGAAGATCGAGAGGGATTGAAGGACGCTTTGCTCGAGTTTCTCGAACAGTAGTGCTTGGAAAAGCTGCGGACTGTGAACGATGTATATGTTCTTTAGTTCGACTTTGACTTCTGTGATAGGATTGCGCAATTAATTCTCCGGAACAATGTCCCGCCAGCCTTATTCGACCCTCGTCCTAGGGGTAACTCACAGACAAAGTCGATGCTCAACTAAATAATCAGTCCATTACTGAGATAGTCAAAGCTGATATTTGCATGTCACGCGACTGGCCTGCCCGGGGAGGGACGGATATGATTACCGGCATGAGGCCCGGGAGCTAATTCAAGGGGTCGACTGATCCACAAGAATGTAACCCGGGGAAAAGCATCAGAACGGCGATGCCGTGTATAACACAACATTCGTAGTAACTGTATGCTAGAGTACATAAGCAAGAGCACAATTGGTGAGCAATGTCATCATGTTAACTCGCTGACTAGCAGACCCATCATCTCACTAATGCCTTCTAGAAAATTATGCCAAGTTCTTTCCCAAGACGATGATCACAATCAAGTGGAACAATTGCTTTTCTAAAACCCACAAACAGCGGAGCCCATGAAGTCATCCCCTGACGCTAATCCTCGTATTGATGATTGAGATCTCCAGTTTCGACCAACATGGTCAGCCTTGATTCGCCAGAGAGGAGGCCCGTGTCCTAGCGCCTCATGCGACAACGGCACTTGTTTCTTTCTTCGATTAGGGACTTCAGATGAAACTAAAGAATTCTTTCCTTCACCTCCATTTTGCATTTTCAGTTCTGTCTTGTACCCGAAGGTCGTTGACTTTCAACTGTCGCTACCCACTTCTTCCATTCCTTTTCTCGTGTTTATCTTGGGCTTGCGCTTCTTTTAAGTGCCAAGCCATCCTTTCCTTTCCACGATGCAGACTCCCAGTCCCGCCGCATCGCCTTGGCCTCTGAAGGATGCGTTTATAGGTGGAAAAATTAGTAGCGGCTCCGAGGACAGGAAATCATGGCATCGCCTAGAGGATCTTCCCACACCTTTCCGGGCACAATACCCCAGATTGAGCCAGCCATGGCTCACCGGATTCTGGACGCGATTCCCGTATCGGGGGCTTAGCATGTGGTTGCTAGCCTTGATAGGAACCATGTCGGCGGTTCTGATATTGAAGTATAGTGATGGAGTGCCGGTTGATAACTGGGATAAGAATATACAGCCTACGGTTTGGTTGGCGTTGACGTCGGCGTTATCCGGTGCCTTTCTTGCTGTTGCTTTTACCGAAGGAGCGGCCATATCATATTGGAGGACTGCTGGGAAGCCAGTCACTGTGAGTGTAGACCTTTTTATGATGCACTAATGGTGATGCTGATGATGTGTAGTTACAACAATTACAAGCTGTGTATGGTTCTTCGACGGGCATAATACAGGCTGCTATCAATCTTTTTACCTGGAAATCTAAGACTCTGGGTCTGGGTAAGACGACTACCCAATAGCACATTGACGTGAAATTCGTTCTCACAAGAGTACAGCATCGATTTTAATGACATTGTCTGTCATGAGAGGCCCACTACTGCAACGAGCCTCGGCGACGACAAATTATTACGAAACACAACAAGGGAAAATGGACTTCCACATCGCACGAGAATTACCCCAGGACTACGGCTGCATCATTACAGGCCGGTCTCACTATGCAACATCGCTATTGACCAAGAACTTTAGCGACATCGCCCACAGCTACAGTCGCCGCGACGAGATGGCCGCCTTTGATACAAGCTGCACGAATTGCACAACCAAAGTCCATGGTTTTGGCTTCAGAGTCAACTGCACCGAGGAAACGCGGGACTACAACCTTACTGTAGGAGCAGACCAGGCGGCCTTGGAGAGGGCTATGAACGGAGCGAGCTTTTTCCAGGTCAACATCACAGAATTTAGGGAGTACATAGTTTACTCTATGCCCAATGGATCGTTCTTGCGTTACACGACGCTTTACAAAGATCAAGACGAGTGTTACGGCAAAACCAAGATCCAGACTTGTGACCTGCATGGTGGTATCGCCGAGTTTCCTGTGCGGATAGAGGGAGACAAAGTTGAACTGGAGGGAACTTGGAAGGATGACAAGTTCATTGAGCAGAAGTAAGCAACTCTTACCAATGGACTCAGAAAACTGCTAACAAGAGGCCAGATATATGTTTCCTGCAGGCCTGGCTCTCCCTGGTGGAGGAAATCTCCTCAGTGGTTTCCGCATAATCGTCGAAAACCTCTACGCATCCGCAGCCTACATGTCATTCACCGGCGCAACAGGCTACGACATAACATCCTCCGGCCTAGCAGCAGCTCAATACCTAACCATGAAGGGCCCAGTGCCCGGCTGCAATGATACCTGGTCAAATCCCATGGACGATGTAATCGAACTCACGCGCAACATCGGCTTCCGCGCAAGTTTGCAGTACGCGAAATTCAACACAACCGATAAACAAAAAGTCACATACGACAGCGGCACCACAACACTCGTATACGTGACAGACTACGAAAAGATGTGGATAGCGGTGTTGGTTTCGCTTATCGGGATTTTCTCCGTGCTACCCACCTTCTGGGGCTGGTGGGAGCTGGGCAGGGATGTCAGTCTGAACCCACTTGAGATCGCGAATGCTTTTGGTACGGTTGGGCAGGAGTCGCATATTATGAGTAACGTGGATCCTAATCATGATGTTGGAGGGATTGTTAATGCGGTTCATGATATTGGGCCTGTGAGGTATGGTGCTTGGGAGATGAGTGATGGGGTGACGAGACTTGGGTTTGCGGGGGCTGGGTTGGTGAGGAACCCGACCAAGGGAGAGAGATTCAATTATTAGCGTTGAGATTACAGGATGAGTTTATCCTTAATAATGAATAATATCCAGTTATGTGATGGATATTTTGTGCGCTGTATTGCACTGCAGGATGTGTAAATTTAAGTGCAAAAACCTAAACTTGGAGGACCTCGCCCTATCTTCATATCGTCCGACACATCCACGTCTCTACCATCCATTCCGAACATTAAGCGCAGGATCACAATGTCGAAAGAATATGAGCCGTGGACTCCACCTCCACTGAGGTCTTCACCCTGCCCGCCGAAACTAGAAACTTTTCCTTCTTTCCCTGCCTCCCGTTTGAGCTCCGTCATATGATATGGCTCAAGGCCCTGTCACACGAGCGACTGATCAAGATCCGACTTTTCAAGAGGGGTTACACCGACAATGTACCAGACGACCAAGACTGTATCATTTATCTATGCAGGCCACGAGAGCTGGAGAAGGACCCCATAGTATACCCCATTCTTCTCAGTTGCTGAGAATCGCGGAAAATAGCAAAGTAGTTCTACCGGGTCAAGTTCGGATGCAACTACTTGAACGATGGCCACCCTGGTACGCTTTATCTCTGTCCCGAATTTGATACTCTGTGCCTTCAGGGAAGCGATGGGTTCGAGTATTTTGCGGACTTCGCTCAGGACTTTTATAAGAAGGATCGGGACGGCCAAGGTCTCTTGAATCTGGCTATATCAGACAATGTTGACTTTCCCTCCATTATCCCGTGTATTGCAAGGGATGAAGTCGTAGACGCCATAGCCCGACTTCGACGTGTCATATTCTAAGGCGGAGTTGTGGCCACCAGATCTCGAGATCAAGCCTTGCGAGAAATGCCCTACTCCGTCCCATGTTGTGGTAGCACAACAGGTTTTGATCGTCTGCCCACAGACCCCCGAGCTATCGACGAGCTGGAGAGGGTACATGTACTTCCTCGTTCCAATCTTTCCAAACGGGTTGGGCTACGTGAAACGCGAGTGGGAATCCTTGTGGCATAGCAAACAGGGAAGCAATCAAACGATGTTATACTTGTTACATAATTATTAGACAGGATTTAGCGGTATTTGTATAGATCGCCGAGGTGAGAAACTAAAAGTCGTAAGGAAATAAACAGCAAATTATGTGTGCCTGTGTGGTGTTTCTTGATATTTATAGTCAGTGATTTGAAGGTAAGTACTGGGTACTTTGATCACCACGCTAAGTTGCGCAAATTTATCGGTACACACAAACCTAGTAAGGCCAATCAGCTCTAAGCCAGAAAGAGACTCCATTCTATGACGATCCCCTCAATCTCAGCCGACATCTCAATAAACCTAACCAACGTTCACCAGGCAGAATCGGCCCTGAGATCGGGATCATTCACAATGCACCGTGGTCAGGGCTCTGTTTCTAGTGGTGGGAGAGAATTCCACTTTCTGCCCGCCACAACAACAAATCCTAGCAACCGTCGCGAGGTGGAGCTTCGCCATGCGAGTGCGAGATCTTATTTGGCCAAGTCAATGCATCGTTACAAAAAGAAGAACACCAATGAGATTCTAGGAACTGTTGTAGCGAGCAATGGACCGAGAAAGATCGAATGCCAGCCAATGCTGCTCTGTACTGTACCGGATAAGGCAGTCGACCAACACACCAAGATGCTCCTGCACTACTGCACCCAATGTTTCTGGCCAGGCTTCGAAGTCGGTTCAGCAGCATTCCATATCCCCTCTTTCGCGCGCGACTATAACACACTCATGTCTCAAGGCCCAGCTCTGTTCCACGCCCTTCTATGGTCGGCAGCTGTGAGTCTCAGCTACAGAAGGAAAGCAAAGGTCACAGACAAAGACAGCTTGATCCATTACAACCAAGCTCTGAGACACATATCGCAAGACATATCACAGCCTGTGGTAGAAATCCCAGAGCAGACCTTGTATGCCATTCTCAGCGTCACAGGCCCTGAAGTCTCCCTTGACAACGGCGAAGGAATTGTCAGACGAGCGTTTGATCCGCCGTTGAAGGAACTTGCCTGGATACATGTTTATGGGAGGAGACTTCACATTGATGCGCACGCGAGAGCGTTGACGAGGATTGTTGACCTCAAAGGTGGAATACATAATCTCAAGTCTTCGGACTTTCAGGCTTCCTTCAATTACATGGATCTCACGAGAGCCACGCAAAAGCTGGTCAGACCACATCTTCCCGTTTCACGACTGTATGGTCGGGTCAGAGAGACGCATGACAGACGGCAGTTCTTTGGATATGCATCCGATCTCGCGTCTTGGTCTTATGATGAACATACTTCGGGGCACATCGACAGGCTTGCCGCAAGCGGACTGAGCGTGGCTCTTCAAGAGGTTATCTATGACATGAGAGTCTGGGTCACGGTCATTGAATACTATCACTGTGGCTTACTTAAGAGCCTCGATACTTCGCTCCTCGCAGCTCATCGAGACCTGATACAACAACAACTTCTCGCTACCCTGCCTGGTAGAGAGGCAGACATTGAGGAAGAACTAGAGGCAGTGACATCCATCAACGATATCATCCAGACGGCTCTGCTAATATTCTCACTGGGAGTGATCTTCCCCGTTACATACGCACCGCCTTACCACCGACTAGCTCAACGTCTTAAGTCTCAACTTGAACAAGACGTTAACCTAGTATCTTTGGACCTTTCAACTTGGCTCGGCATGCTCGGAGTACTATGTTGTGAGCAAGTCGACAATAATCTCCGAGGATGGTTCATAAATCTCTTGGGCACGGTGGAGCAGGAGCGATCAAATGCCAGAGACTGGTCTACAACGAAAGAAGAGTCCTTGAAACCGCTCCTCTGGTCTGCCAAGTCTTGCGATGCAGCAGCAGCGGTGGCGTGGAAAGAGGTGCAAGAAGGATCGAGAGGTTGGGAGAGCACATCATGGTCTGGCATACTGGGGACGATATGCGGATAAAACAACTCCTTCTCTTCAAAATTTTACAGCCCTGCAAGCCCTACAAGGATCGAGGGATAACGATCTCAACGTCATCACAACTCCAACAAAGACAGCGCTAGTCCTGTTGAGGTGCTGACACTAACTCCTTCGTCATCAGCTTTCATACTAATCTTGATTGGGTATATACACTAAATCCAGTGGGACAAGCCGATATCTCCAGCTCGGCGCGAAGATGGACACTGAGTTCATGCTATTCTATACCCGCTGGATAAATCCGTTCGTATCACCGGTTGTTTCTCCATCTGAGTTTCCGAGCGATTTTACATATAAACACAACTATTCCAGAATACTGATTCCCAATAACTTCACCTCATCTTCACTCATCATCCCACCCAATACCATGTCTCTCGCCGGAAAAGTCGTCCTTGTAACAGGCAGCACCAAAGGAATCGGTAAAGCCGTTATTGAGCGTGTTGCCGCCGATGGCGCGAGCGTTGTCATTAACTACTCAAGCGATGGTGCCCCGGCAGAAGAAATGGTCAGAAAGATCGGCTCAGATAGAGCCCTAGCCATCAAAGCTGATGTATCCAGCATTCCCGAGATTGAAAAGCTCGTGAACTCTACCGTAGAGAAGTTCGGCAAGATCGATTGTCTTATGGCCAACGCTGCTTGTGCACCCATGAATGATCTCGAGAGTTCGACAGAAGAAGCTTTCGACAAGGCTTTCCTACTCAACGTCAAGGGTCCTTACTTTTTGGTCCAAGTAAGTATCACAGACTGATGGATGGGAAGCTGCAAGCTAACGAGACCCAGAAAGCTGTCCCCCATATGCCTCGCGACGGCCGTATCATTCTCGTCTCTACAGGCATCCTGCATAACTCCACCGTTGCACCACGCTATCTCCTCTATGCCGCTTCCAAGGGTCCCATTGAGCAAATGACACGAGTGATGGCCAAGGATCTGGGACAAAAGTACGGTATCACTGTGAACTGTATTGCTCCTGGTCCTACCGCTACGGAAATGTTCTTCCAGGGCAAGTCGCAGGAGATGATAGATATGATTGCTGGTTTCAGTCCTTTGAACAGGCTGGGAAAGCCAGAAGAGATTGCAGAGGTCGCAGCATTTTTGGCAGGGCCTGGTAGTTCATGGGTTTCTGGACAGGTTATCGGGGCTAATGGAGGGTCATTTGTGTAAGAGACAAGTAATGTTTCATATTGTCAGAAGTTGATGCTGCTTATATACATGACATAGGTTGCGTCTATCAGAAAAATAAGAATATCCTATAAACTAAGTCCCGTCCCCCAAAAAGAATTGAAGCAACACCCAGACACACTAAACTAATCTACTAAGGCAAAGCTCAGGTATACATTTCTCCAGCACGTGTCTAAGCTGTACACCCTCCAAAACATCTTTAGCCGTCTTCAAATCGCCCTCGTCATTAACCAGCGGCCCAACACACTCCATGGGATACAGCCAAAATCCCATCGCAGGCTGAACCCACTCCCCATGCTCGATTCCTTCACTCAAAGCACGACTCTTGAAGTTCTTGCGTTGACTCTGTACCCAAGACATAGCCTGTTCTCTTGTTGCTATGTTTCTGCCACTTGTCTCATAGCTCATCATGAAGCGATAGTTGACTTTGTGCCCATGGACAGCGTCTAGAACTTCGAGCAAACGGAACCAGCTGAGGGCTATATGGATGGGGTTCTTGAAGGAGAAATATGGTCGGATGTGATCGTTGCCCATTTTTCGCGGATCTTGGGATAGCTTATCAAAGCTTGGTATGCAAGTTGACATGGGGCCGGTGCAATCTGGCTCCCAACCTGTTCGTGGTTTCGGTGGCTGGGGTTCATCAGAGCCATTATTCGTGGCGGCAGCAGCAGCGAGGGCCATAGAGTGGACATAGGCAAGTGTACGTGGATAAGGAGGAGGAGGCCTGGGCTTTCCCTTCATATGGGCAAAGGAGACATTCTCCAACTGAAGGACTATTCCTCGTAACATGTCCCTCTCCGCATCGTCCATCTCCATGAGCTTATGAACGTTAGGCTGGAAGGGGAGAGTAAGGTTGACAAGGCCCACGCATCGTGGATCAAGCTGATATAGATTGAAGGCAAAGTCTGCGAAATACTCTGAGATGCCGACCTGAATATTGTCGAGCTCCGGGCAGAAGTAGAATGTCCCTTCTTGTGTTTTGTTGCCCCATCTGTAGGTACAAGGTGTCTTCACACGGTAGAAGCGGTCTGCGGTATCTCGCGACTCGGCGCAGACATGGAAAAGCTTGCTCATGGCATACCGCTCTTCCACGATGACGCAATACGGCTTCTCGGGGATGTCATCTTGAAGTGATTTTGTGTTTTGCTTGAAAAGATTCTTGCCTCTGCTCTTCGCCTTCGTCGCCCTCTTTCGCTGGTTTCTGTTGCGAGCAGACGATTCTCTCCTTTCGAGGGAAACATGAATGAGTCGCTGGCTCAGTAGAACATGCTTCCAGATCATTGTCCGGACATCATATGGGACTTCGCCAAATCGGGGGAACTGAGCAGCTCCTCGAGACTCAGGGTTCATGAGATCAGTCTTTGTGTGGGCTGAGCCACTGGGAGTCGAGTCGTTTTTGACGGTATGCTTTTGCTCTGAGCTTGGCTCGTCTTGAGCCGCCTTGCGTTGATTTGCGTTTTTGCGACCCATCTTGTTAATAGTTCAACTGATGCTGTGGATTCTGAATTAGAAAGAGTGGGTTACAGATGTTTGATATGAGGGAGAGATTGTAGTCAATAAGGAAGAGAGAGCGCAGAGTCTTTGATGCTTTTATCTAACGAAAAGCTTAGAAGGCGCAGGTCTTGTAAAGGTTTGCGTCCGTAAAAGCTTCTTCGAGGAATGGCTCCAGCGTGCCGCAAACAAACCATGTCTGCTGAACCGTTGTTCTTTTACAAATATCATTTCCTAACCACTCTTTCTACAAATGGGGTAAAGAAGACATGATATTGACTAAACATTATCTATCGCAGTCAGATTATCTCAATCTTTGTTCTCTGAGCATTACGATACCTATGTATCATCAAAAGCTGCATATCCTTCTTCTCAGTCGAACTTCGAACCTGCGTTGCCGATTCGTGCTGTCACGTTCCTCGCGATACAAGTACCACGGCCGAGCCCAAGGTCATAATGCTGACAGTAGGCGCGCCTTCGACACTTTGTCGGGGTTTGTCTTGACCGTTATCCCAAGTACTACCATGACTCATGGCCACGAAGAGTTGCTCCCGATGACGATAATGGCCGACACGACAGCTGTTGGCTACCCTTGATCAGTCGATGGCGATACACGTCTTGGGTTGCCACCCAGTCATGGGCCTCCGTCATTTTGCCGCCCCGACATTGTAGCTACAGATTGAGCGAGCGGACCCTCGTTGCGACTCTTTATATTGGCCTCGTGAAGATGTGCCCCGATGCTCTCCATAGCTTCCATAGGTTCCCTTACTCCGTGATGAAAGATATGTCCCGACTGTTCGATGTCATCATTTGCTGCGACAAAAGTGAACGTTGTCAATTGAACTGTAATTCGATTATCCGCCATCCAGCTAATCAGAATCTGAACTACTGCTACTCGTATCAATCTTCCCACTCTTCTTAAACTTGACATCCGGAATATACAAATTCGACATATCGTGTCGTCCTCCACACTCCGCCGCCTTACAAGTATATCCCTTATCGAAACACCTCTTGCACGTATCCCAATCGCCACCATTGCAGATAGCGCAGTAGTAGAACTCGCCCTTGATCAAGACGTTGCAGATATCACAGTAATACTTGGGATACACCTTGACAAGACTATGCTTTCCCTTGCCGTCGCATGTCTGTCCCTGCGCGAGACAATCGCGACAAATATCGTAGTCGCCGCCGTCACACTTCTTGCAGTGAGCGTAGGGTCCGCTGATGGCTTGGTCGCAGACGTTGCAGTCGAGACCAACGTCCCAAGCGGGATATTCGACGAAGTCGGCGAAGTCCTCTGTCCCTTTTCCGTGACGCTTCTTTGCTTTGCGTTTGTCTATGTAATTGGATTAGCTGAGAATGACAAGTAGTGATATGTGTGGACTTACCAATACGGTCCTTGACGAAGTATCCAGCAACGCCACCCGCAGTGAAACCACCAGCTGCAGCAAGAAGAGAGGACGACTTCTTCCCGCCCTCGGGCAGACTTGGTCGTGAGTCTTGAGGGTTTGCGTATTGCGGCTGTTGAGGTCCTCTGTTCGCTGTGTTCAGACTGCCTGGAAAAGCGGGCATGACTGTCAGTGGAGGAAGATCAGATGGCGCTTGCCATGTGCTTCTGCCTGACGTTTCAACGTAGTACCATTGTTGGTCCTTCTCTGACCAGTGTGCGATCCAGCGGGGTGGCGTTGGGCAGGGAGGGGCAATTGATGGCGGAGCGCCGTACGATGTTGCTGCGACTGGCGGGTGCACGCTTGGTGGGCTCGTCATGGAAGCCGGCGGCGGTGACCATGGTTCATGCTGTGGTTGTTGCGAACTTTGCGTTGGAGGATTGTACGGAGGTGGCTGAGGACTGTACGATTGATGGCCAGAGTACGGCTGTTGAGGTTGTTGTGTTGGCGGCTGGTATGACTGCTGCTGTGATGGTTGATTGAATGAGGAATGACCATTGTAGGGCGGGCCAGTGTAAGCTTGGAAGCCTGGATTCTGCTGCTGTTGTCCCGAGTTGTACGACTGTTGCGGTGCGCCATATGGAGATGGAGATGGAGCATTTCCCTGATAGCTCTGCTGTCCTTGATAAGAACTGCTCCCGTATTGTTGGTAATTCGGGTTATTCGCATCGGGTACTGGAGGAGGAGCGCCTGTCATCCTGTTAGCGAAGGACACCCAGTAAATCAACCCCTACAATGCCTTACCTCCGTGCTGCGCACCCAAATTGAGCCCTTCAAACTCCTTCTTAAATTTGTTCAAAAAAGACATCTTGTCTGTATCTCGACGAAGTACTTAGAACTTGGGAAAATAACAACAAGAACAAAGATGACTTATGGTCGTGGTTTTAAACCCTCAGGTCCCTGTCAGAGGCTGTGGCCGCTAATTTCTCAGCTGGGGTAGCGTCGCAGAAGGATCTGTCGCGAAGCCCACGGCTTTATATCCGCTGGAGACGTTTATGGAAGGATGACGGCCTACTAAGCCATTTTGAGGAATCAAGCCTTTGGACCTTTGTTAGGCGGGATCTTACTGTTGGATTGGTTCAAGTGAAGATGAGGGCGGTGCCGTCGATCGCTGACGGAGCATCGATGCTACTGGATGTCTTGTACGCAATGTCGCTTGCAATTGGATTGATCTTCAACGTTAGTACTGTACGTTGAGATCCTCTCTTTTACAGATCGGCATTCCGCTTTGTCTCAATCGTCATTCATCGTTTCATACAGAGGCCTCCTTATGGGTGCCGTGACGGTGGATGCTCATTCAGCCCTGTGAGGCTGTGCTAAAATTGGTGGACAAACGAAATTTGGGTTGTGACATTCCTTCAACTTCCCTGCAATGAAATGGACTTGAGGCCCGGTCAACATTGGTACCATTTTTTATCGCTTCCTGTCATACAAATGCCTTATTGCATGTGCTAGTCCCCGGACTCGCGCGCTCGGGAGAATGGCAGTTACGGTTCTCCTCAAATGGTTTACCCCTGGAAGTATCATGACCCCCTCCATTGCTTACACAAGAGAACATGACTCACTTGGCCTCTAGCTCTGTTGAACGGTTACTGGCAGACAGACAACAAACAATCCATGTACGGAAAATTGTGGAACTTGTTTAACTGAATGGTTCCCTGAGTAGCGTGAAAGCTTTTATATAATAACCTGTTCTATTTGAGTTTTTTTGAGGGTCAACTATCAAGTTGTACAGTTCAAATCAACACAATTATAACCTGTTCTTATGGCCTACAATTGTAGATTGACAGCGACGTCTACGCTGTTGACAACAAAGCCCAACATGGCCAAGCAACCACCATTCGCAGTTCTTGAGAAACCAGTAACTCTTCCTCCCATTACATCCACGACCAAAACTTCAACGCTGAATTATTTCGGCTTCGTCGATGGTTCAACACCGCCCGAAGCGTCCCAATTCCTCGCTAAGCATTCTGATGGCGCAGCAAAGGAGATCGAGTCTGCGATCACAACGTTCATGCGCATAACTCAAAATGACTGTGTTGGAAATGCAGAGGAGAAAAAGGCATGCTGGTTCACCATCCGAGTCACGAAGCCCAACGACGAGTTCAAAGTCACAAGATGGCATCGCGACGGACGCATGTATCCTTCCGACAAAGGGCGCGAAGACGTTATGCGCAGTAAATATGCGATTACTCTACTCGGGCCATCAACGCTCATGCTGATACCGTCGGCGCATACATTCGCGACAGAACTTGATAGCTTCCAGCTCTTTCGATGGCGATCGAGTCCGGATTCATCTCCACCTCCATATGCAAACGATGAAGAAGCAGACATGGCGTCGCGAGAATGGCTTGAGAAGAAGTTTGAGAATGAGCCTAGAGTAGAGGCTAGACACGACCAAGTGATTCGATTCAGCTGGGGAAGGGATGATAGTCCGCTCCACTCGGAGCCTGATCTCATTTGTGACAGGGTCTTCATGTCAGTGCTGTATGGTAGTGAGGCGGAGATACGGGAGATGTGTGAGTGGAGGGATGCTCAATTTGGGATTTATGATGTGGAGGAGGAAGATTAGTGATGATGAGCGTGACATATGTCGCCTTTACTGCTGCTATTGTCAGACGGACTGGATGACATGAAGCCGATCAGACCAGTGGAGGCTAGTTTTCTATAGCGCTTGCGCTCAGATTTAGCGAGCTAGCAGGTACTGACGGTCCTATCATCGTTTAAATGCTCCCCTGCTTCCCGTGTGCAAACGAGCGTCCGATATAAAACAGAAAAAAGCATACCAGTCATGCTATAAGTCAATCTACATATATATTCACTAGGTTCTTCTATCTGCGCGCGTGTTGTTCGTGATTTCCATGGTTGAGGAGGTAGGAAGGGTCTATACACTGGCCGCAGCCCCGTCCTTTCCTTGCGATAGGTGCCTGTGTGTACCTGACCCATGGCATCCACTGGGGCCAAAATCTCACCCGTCTCACCTCATCCAACAGGCTACACCGCAATCATGCCCTCGATTCGTTCTCTTTTTTATTTGGGTGGACCTCAGTCAACATCTCCCCGGAGACAATGTCATGATCTAAAATCTCGTTCCCTACCATCCATGATGCGATCTCCAACGATTGACGACAGCCATTTACTGGGCATGCCAAACGAGATCCTGCGCCTCTGTTTCGAACAAGTCGCTCACCTCGACCGTGAACTGGCAGTAGGTAGGTGCCTGGGTTACATATATTATTGTCCGAGGCTTAGCATGCCAAATTAGTAGCCTATGGGCTGGTCTAAGATGGCCTAAAGGGTCCGATTTATTTCGTCTCTTAGGTTCGCAGCAGCTAATCTTTCTGATATGACGGTATGCTACTAATACTACAATAGCCGCTGTAGAATTTCCGACAGTAAGGAACGTACTCGGGTCGGTCTGCAGGGTCAAAAGAATGTCGAAGGACAGTACTCTCTGGCACTCAGTTGTCGACTGTTCCACGATCTAGTAATGCCGCTCTTGTACACTACTATTCGGCCAGATGCGAATGAGTTTGGCCAAGATTGGTCGCGTCAAAGAGCTATGTTCTTCAGGACTATTGGCGATAACCCATGACTCAAGCTTCACATCAGGGATTTGACAGTAAACTGGGATTTTGAGTGCCTGAGGTCGGATGCGATAAGAAATCTCGCCAAGTTTCCGAATCTAGAGCGTCTGGCAATTTGGAAAATCAAGATTGAGCCTGGAAAGATGGAGAGTCCTTTTCCAGTAAGTTTATTTTTCCTTCTTTTCCTTTCTTTCTTGTTCGTCTGTGTGGATTCTACGTCGATATCTCTCTGGGGACTGATGAAGGCAACAGACCAGTAAGCTATCATACCGAAAAGGTGCCAGACGAAATATCTTCAAGGTTCAGGCTGCTAAGATAAGGCAGCCTACGTGCTAGTCTAACTGAGTAGAAAGGGACGAGACACTTTCGTCTTTTATGCTTTCAACGGCTAATTCTGGTCAAAACTGTTACTAACCTGTACAAGGAAGAGAAGGGAACGTCTACCTTGACCGATATCAGCTTCAAATCGCTGTACGCCAGACCTGCAGACATCAAGCCTTTACTCGAATGGCCGCAAATCTTTCACGCCCTTGACTTTGGCCATATACCGCTTGATGGTTACGATTTCGATGAAAACGCAGCATTGTTTAAAGATACCCCGGCACTAAAAAGCCTCGTTTCTAATGAGATCGTCCATTCAATAAGGAAGAAGGTGAGTGGGATGTCGACATAGGATGACCATGCAGACTAATATCGTGGCCCTGATTCGTCATGGTGTATAGTTTGCTTGGATAATTGCTGACAAGTGATTCGCGATAGTTTGATAAGGCGAACACAGTGGCGTCGCCAAGCCAGTGACTCACTGCATCAATGTTTAGCCTTCGAAACTCATTGGAACAACACATGAACAAAAGCAAATAAGAGAGTTGAACATAAGGTCAGTGACGCAAGGACCTGTTCAGGGAAGGAGGTGCCTGTTCACGTGTATCGGGCTTCTAAATTTGGTAAAACATTGTCGCCTCAGGATAACCTTGCCGAACAACCGCGCATCACAAACTTTATAAATGGACTCCATTCTCTAAATTCTCCCCCTATCCGCGATACTCACCAACACTGGTTCAAAATGCGTCGAGTCCCCTATCACGCGTGCCAACCGATTATCATCTCCGGCCCTTCGGGCGTCGGAAAACGCACACTCACCACCAAGCTCCGAGAAACACACCCTGAGAAGTTCGGAACTGTCGTATCACACACAACGCGTCCACCTCGCCCAGGCGAAGTCGAAGTCACTCACTACTATTTCACGAGCGTATCCGACTTCCAAACTCTCTACGCACAAGGGATGTTCATCGAGTGCACTTTTTACAACGGTCATCACTACGGCACATCGCTCCAAGCTATCCAGGATGTAATCGACAGCGATATGACACCATTGTTGGACATTGATATGGAGGGGGTCAAGACGATGAGGGCTTTCAAGAAACAGAGCGTGAAGTATGTCTTCATCCAGCCACCAAGCTTGGAGACCCTAGAATCCCGACTTCGTGGTCGCGAAACCGAGGATGAAGAGAACATCAAAGCACGACTCGCACAAGCAGCACTCGAACTCGACTACGCTGCCAGGCCAGGGATCTACGACCTGACCATTATCAACGACGATCTGGAAACCGCATACCAGAAACTCGAAAAGTTCGCCCTCTCAACCGAACCTCTCCCTACAAAGGAAAGGTCCCTGCGAGACAAGATGGAAACATTATTCGAAGAAATCAAGCTACGATGGGTCCACTGATACTTCTACTCCGACGACCTCGAGCCAAGCAGTTTTTTATTGATTCGTTCGTTGCTCGTTATTCGTATCCGAGCTCTATTCCTTTGAAAATGACAATCTAGTATGTATGATTCCCTAACAGTTCCTAACGAGTTGCGTGTGTTTCCTCATAATGTTGATGTTGATATTGAATGTCGTTTGACTAAAATGCCTCCCAGAACGCCGTATTCGTTATGCAATAAATATTTCCAAAATTCCTCCTGTTTCGTGATGGGTCTAGCGGCTGCCTCGTCGGCGCCAGCGACGTTTGCGACCTTCATGCATGGGGATCGACTGGTGTTTGTTGACCACGAGATCCATTTGTGATTCGGTGGCAGCTCTTTTGATCATGTCCGTCGATGGGCCGTTTGTAATTTCTTCAATCGTCATTCCGGGCTTCTCGTCCTCGATCATATTCATCTCGATCGTTTCTCCAACGCCAAGCACTCGTGGTGTGTCAGAGATCTGGAGCTTGCCGGACAAACCCATCCACTCCAAGGCCTTCTCGAACAGACTTGACTCCGGGGGACTCCACATGCCGACATCGAAGGTGAAGTGTTGCTGGTCGTCCGGAAGGTTCAGCCATACGAAGGGTCTGTTGCTGTTGATGCGGCCTTCGATAACAAAATCACCGATCTCCTCGGGGATCTTGATGCGGTCGGGGATCAGGATAGTTTGGTAGGCTGGGATGATGAGGTGCAGCTGCACGGGTTTGCAGTGCTGTCGTCTTCGCGCCTTGACCATTTCTCGTTTTGTGATGCGCTCTCGGGCGGCGAGCATGAACATGAAAACGGTGTCGAGCTGGTTGGTGTATCCGCAGAATCTCGGGCTGAGCTTCTTTTCTTCGATCAGGTGGAAGAACTTGGGATACCAGTCGGTGTCGGGATGCCAGAGAAAGAACCAATGCTCTCGGTCCTGGTCGACACTGGTTTGGCTGAGTCGCTCCCTTATCATATCGAAAACATATTGTGGAAAGTCTCGCTGTGCTGTGAGAGCCGCCTGGGCCTGCAGAGTATCCGAGATATTACCCAGCTTAGCAGCGATGAGATTCAGAGCTTGGATGCCCTGGTACGTCTGGATGATGTTCGCCCCCGCGCTCAACGTGGTGGCGACAATGGAAAATTGGTGAAAGAGCTTGGCGCTGTCGACGAGGGACTGACCCAAGATGTGCATCTGAGGGAGGATCGTCTGGGCCGTTTTCACGGTCTGGGACGCGCCCGAAAAGAAGTCATTGGCATGGCCAACAACATCTCCAACCTTGGCGAGCTTGTTGGCGGCCTGAACGATCTTGATGACGGGCGACGCCGAGGCGCAGGTGCTTGCGACCTCTAGAGCAGCTGATTGGAACCTCTTGTCGCGAACTGCTGTACCGAAGAGCTCTCCGAAGCCCATGTTTTAGATAAAGAATGTATGTAAAGTATCGATTTGGTTAGTAGAATGAATGAGAGACGAGACGATGGATATTGGATGTCCAGTATGTAGGAGCAAGCGTCCAACGTGGATACTGAGCCAAAAAGGCGGTAACTGAAGATGGATACGCTTATCGAGGGGAGGCCTCTAATTGGACAGGGAATGGGAGGCCACCAATCATTGCGCGCCAGCTGGTTTTGCGGCCCAACGCGGTAACGTGTATCATGGAGAGAAGAGGGGAGTCATCATGCCATGGCAGTAGAATCTCTAGAATGACGCATACGAAATAAGATCCGGGGTCTTAGTTGAGGGACTCGGTAGCTGAACTGAGGTTTTTAATTGTGGATTTGACTTGTCTCGCTACCTCGTTGAAATGTCCACCTTGGCGATGGCGTAAGGTGCCAGGGAGGGAGCTCAGTGGGGCGCCAATTTTCAGGGGATGCATAAGGCTTTCTGATTTTTACGTCCAAGCTTCACCACTCAAAGGCGTAGGGTAGCCCAGACGTGCGCTGGTGGATATTGAAGGATAGATGGTAATAAACAAGTTCATGATCAATTCAAAATATTATTACAGCTGGATAAACAAAAGCACATCCTCCTTCATGCTTCCCAAGCTAGCCTATGCAAATCCCGACGCGTCTGCTTTTGCATTTTAGCCCAAGCGATCGTTCCTCCCAATCGATCTCCAGATTCGTAGAACAAATAAGTATCATCCCCAGAGGTAACAGGTTCAGGAGCTGCGACCCGGCCAACATCCTGTCCCTGTCCACGAGACTGATAAAACACGATTGGCTCCGATCCAACCTTTCTTAGCGTCGCATCAATTGTCCGAGCGTACATCTTGCCCGAAGATCCATGGTAAATGATATAAGATTGTCCTTTCCAGACCCAGTAGTTCGCTCCAGAGACATTGTCGCCTTCAACACCACCGCCTGTGACAAGGTAGTTTGAGGCAACGTCCCATTTACGACCGTCTACTGACTCGGCAAGTCTTATCTTGCGCTTGTTGTCACTCTCGTTGGCCATGTAAAACATTGCGTAGTTATACTTTGATCCTCCGTTGGGATGGTTGAAGACGCGGGCGTAGCTAGTCTCTGTAGTGTCAGAGCTGGTCATGGCAGTTGAAACTGCCACACCTCCGTAGCGAAAGTTGATACCGTTACTTGATTCTGCCCAGCGAGTCTTCGTGTTATCGCCATGGAAGTAAAGGAACATACGACCAGTCTCTGCATTCCATGCGGCATCTGGACTGGATACATGTGGAACAGAGTAGTATGAGTCCCAGCTGTTCTTGATAATCGGATTATTAGCATACTCCTTCCATGGTCCCTCAAGGCTATCAGAGTAGGCTAGTGCGATGCCGCCTGGGTTATCATGTGGTGCGTAGTAGATATACCATTCTGCGAGAGGGCTGTCGAAATACTGTCCCGCATGGAAGATACTTGGGAAGATGAATTCGTTTGTGGGATTGTACTTGAAGGTTTCTTTGTTGGTGACATGTCCTTTGAACCAGAACTTGGGCCAACCAGCAGGCGCAGCAGCTTGTGCACTTGCCAGAGTGACCAAGAGTGTTGCGCCTAGTAGACGAAGCGTTGAAGAGGGACGCATTATGTAGGGAATTGTATGAGAAAATCACAGGGCTTGTAACGGTGATACAGCAAGATCTGCAGGAGATCCTCTTGAAACAGCAAGAGTTTCTATCCCTTTTATACCAATTCTTCATTGATTAACTACCTACCATCTACACTGATCATTGATGTTAAGTTGCACGGCATCAGACCGACACTCCCCGAAGGACGTCAGTTATGCCAGCGCATGACAGTCGCAAGGTTGGATCAAGCTTGCATTATGCGCATTTCAGGGCAGAGCGGTTAGTGGTCAGAAGTGAAAAAGAAACAAAAGGGTGGCCCTGTCGGGCGGTAAGGCTAATCAGTGCAACGTCGGAAACATTTCTCTGATCTGCATTCCGGGGTAGGTACTTAGCCATACTAATTTTGGTGAAAGGATGGGTAGTGTTGGAGATGGGTCGTCGTGTGACATTTGCATGTGGTTTACAGCCCCTGCACCGATGGGGATGGGGAATAACGCCGAATGACTTGCTGCATGTTTAATGAGCTTTAGCATGTGGCTGAACCCTTCATTACAATGAAACCCGAGCTCGAATCATTATGCCAGTAACAATTCGATTGTACCTGAAGCGCCTACACGAAAATAGATGTTGGGCCAAGCAGGGCTTTTCATTCACGGGCTATATCTGTCGTGTTAAGGTCTCGGATCCCTGACGGTGACATACTCGGGTACACTAGCCAAAGGATCAAGCTTACTAGGAGTATGTACGAGAGATTGACTGCGACGAGGTGTTAGCTTGGCTTCACAACGTCATGAAAAAATCCTCTTCATCCCACTCCAGGCATCTATATGTCAGCATCGCGGACATAACACGGATTCCGGACAGCTCACCAAACGGTCGGAAAACCTATTCCAGTCACCTTGTAAGCAAATATGCATACTACGATGGTGTTGATTAAACACTAGTCTCCGATTTGCATAGCAAGCTGTCACTTAACAATAATACCACTCTACGGCATATCTCTGCAACTATCATGCAGCGTCGGTATTATGTGAGAGTTTTTGAGTATGGTTCGTCAGAAATCCCTTTAGGTAACGACCGAGACTATTGATGCACTTTGCTGTGTTTGAAAATCATAATGTCATTGAACGTGGTGGTATACTGCTGGCCGCCTCATCCGATGTCTTAGCTTGTTACCAAGCGCCCCATCGACAAAACTTTTAATGTTTCTTGCGACATCATCCTCGTCCTCCATATGACGAAGTGGAACAACTCACCCTCGCCATCAAAAGTAAAACCTCTGGACAAGTCCCGAAAACAAACTCTTTCTCGTTCCCAGATTCTTGTCTGCCGACAGACTACCCAGTGACGTGGTCATCATTCCTTCGACGAGTCTAGCCCTAGCAACACGATGGCAAGAAACATGAAACACGCGAGGGCCCTATAAAACTAGTCACATATCATCAGTGTGTCATTCGTAGAGGCAAAAACTTGGCGGCTGACACCGGCCCGGGAATAAGAAATGAAAAGGATGGAATTCAAACTGGGAAGAAAGGCCCTTGGCTTTCATGCACTAATGTTCGGATCGCGCGAGAAATGTGTCAGCAGCTGACTGGTATTGTCGTTTTGCTTTTCTATCTTGTGATACGTCATAAGCTGGTTTCAGAACAAGCTGTCGCACGACGCAATGCGAGAAGCAACTTGGGGAGATTCGTTGATGCGATATGATTATTCTTTAGAATGAAATATCTCCCGAGGTACGACATATTCGGGCATGGGGAGAGGTAAGATGGTTCCAAAAGAATTTGAATTGCTGCTTCTAAATACCAAAACTCGCAACCATAACACATCTCGTCATTTCAAGCATAAACCTCAACCACTCATTACATACCACCCTACTCTGACTCCAGGATCTACTTCTTCAAACCGCAGTTGCTGACAGGAACTTGAACAGCAGTCGCATCAACCCTTCCAAGCTTAACAGCCTGGTTGTTAGTCAACGCATTCATGGCCGCTGGCGAAATATTGAAACCCGCAGCCGCATGATCAATAGCCAGAATATTAATGCTCTTTCCCTTGTAAGTGAGCTTCCAACACTGTCCACAATTGGGGGAGTTCCATCCAGCGATCGCCTGCGCACCGCCGATGTAGGGGAACTTGGGAATCTGGCTTTGTTTCTGCCACTTGTAGCGGGTGATGAGACCGTTTTTGCCATCGGAGCAAGAGACAGCAGTCATAGCGCGGTTTCCATCGCCGTAGCCTGGATCATAGCTTACTAAAATAATCGTTAGTCTCAGGATCTTTTGTGCAGGTAGTGGTTGAGGCGGTATGGGAGGGGCTTACCGGTGATGGCTGACACCGAGGTCAGGACACTGGCGAGACAGAAGAGGTTGGTCAGCTGCATGTTGATGTATTGAACTGTTGAATTGGATTGATTCACGAGACAAAACTTTGGAGTACATCGCTCACTATTTATACTTTTTCTCATCCATTCCTCAGCTCATCCAGGCCGGTTGATCCGAGAATAACCTCGTGTTGTCAGAACACCACCACCCCGCAATGAAGCTACAACTCAGACGTTCCAGCCATCCAACATGTGGGGTATCCTGCGGTTCGGACCGCTTCAAGGTTGGCACTATCAGATCAGCTGGGCTTGAATCGTTCGTAATTGAATTTGCTAGTATGGGTCGTGTCTATTTGATTGGTTTGCGGCGGGGATTCAGTTCGTATTTGGATGTTCTCGAACTTCTCGTATTCTACGGCACGGCAGCTGCTCATCAGACGGTTTTGGACAATTAGTTCTAGTTAGGTGGCATTGGAATGAGGGGGATCGTATAGCTCTGCCGGAATGGGTGATCTGACGTCAGAAACGTTAATGAAACTCAAAAAGTGAGGAATTATATGAAATTGTGCGGTTTATTCTATGATGCAAGTGCCGGTAAGTGGAATTAGCGTTATATCTAAGTCGAGATGACGGTGAGAGCTAGACGAGGTGGCTGACACGCTAGACGCGAGTCTAGATCTTTGTACTTACACCTCCAATCAAACCTCCTCAAACTACCGGAACAAAGTCTCCCATTCCTTTTAGAGGAACTTATTAAAATAGATCTGCATGCGACACGTGCAATTGAGACTGGTTTAGAAGATAAACTGGCTAGATTAAACGACAAAGATCCCACTTTGTCGATCATGCACTTCTACTTCTATCGCACCCCGACCGCCAAGCACTAGCACCTCGTATATGTGCCTAGTCCTTGATAGCATCGATAAGGTCCATCTTAGGATGGACATATGTCCCATCAACCATTTCTTCTTCCGCACCATACCAACGCACTAGAGCGGCCCAGTCAGCAAGTGGTCACGACGTGGAATAAAAACTGGGCGACTTACTCGTGACCGATATGTTTCCACCACCGGAGTTGAGCGGCAACCAACTGTCATATTATCAGTAACTCATTCTGCCTTAAGTCAAGGATCACTTACTTGTTAGTCCAGTTGGAAGGCGGCTTGATGTTCTGATCCTGAAGCAAAACTTGGAAGACTCCCTCGCCGCCAGTCTCCACGGGACTTCCATCAGGGAACGTCAAGTTGCTTCTATCTCCAACCATGTACTTCTCCTGCTCGTTCGGGATCAGGTCTTGATCAGGTCCATAGGCGGTGAGACTCCAAAAGCCACCCTCTTTAATCTTAGGCGGGGCGGTGAACGTCCAGATAACAGATTGACCTTGTTCGACAGGAATGTTGGCGTCGAAATATCCATATGCTGGGTAGGCGCACTCAGATTGCTTCAATGCGAGATAGGCCGTAAGACCAATCTGATATCGCATCTCATAGTTGGAGTCGAAACTACCGATGTATTCTTCGGAAATCAGAGACCAGTTATTGCCAATGTCTTGACTAACCTCTGGCCTTTCCGAAAAAGCAAGAGCTGTCTTGTTGGCCATTGCTACTGCCTCAGTCAAGTCTGTACCAGCCGGCTGAAGGAACCTTCCGTCCTTGAAGCCTGCTTTCTTGAGGTCCTTGGCAACACTCTTGCGATCAGATGCGATATAAGGTGGGAGGTAGGGTGTGAGAGCTGCAGCGGTGTTCATGACGGCCTGATACTGTGACTGGTTTTCGTCTGTGTACTCAGGCTCGGTGAACATGGTAAGGTTGAGTGCTGGAGCAACGGGCTTTCCGGATCGTCGAACTGGACGTACACGGAAGCCCTTTTGGAGCTCTGCGACGATGGCGACATCTTCATCCGTGCGGTCGGTGACGATTCTTGCGTTTACCAATCCGTATGGCATGGGGAAGTTCACGACACCCACGTAGCCTTCTGGCACATCATCGGTTTGAAGACCGTAGCTATTGGAGTTATACTTGACTAGGTAGTCTCCAGGCTTGCTCGCACCAAGGTTACCAAGATTGACCAAATTGTCGCCATAACTTCCCTCGTTAGCGAGAGTTTTACCGCAGGATCTAGTGACTCACGGTGTACAAAAGGGAAAGACCCAGTACCGACCCTCTGGTATCTCTGGTACAGTTACCTTGAGATCATTCGATGACAAATCTATGAATAGGATCGAGTACATGGTATCCGCATTCGGTCGGACGACACCAACAGCGCCTGGCTCATTCGGCTCGGAGGACGGGATGTTGATGTTGGGCCTTATAGGAAGACCTGCGGCGAGCAAAGGTCTCGCGATATCGCCGAAAGCGTACAGAGGGAAGCCATACTGTTGTTTATTAGCGAATGGCTCAGACTTTGGGATAAGGCTTGTGCTAACCATGTAGGCAAATGAAAGTGCTTCTTGTGCGCCATCGTCTGGGCATGGTGTTGGAGTTGCTGAGGAGAGACCGAGAAGAGTGCAGAACACTGCAATTGGCGAGGCTTTCATGGTGAATGGACAGCTATGAACGATTGATGGTAATGAGTGAAGCTGTCAATACGAAAATGTGAAGACCGTCATTCTTATAGAGATTTGGTCAATTGATCGACAGGCACATTTTGCTTCAATCGTCACCAAAGCCAAGCCACCCGTATATCCATAATTTTAGAGTCAACAAATAAACATTCGAATTGACATCACTGCCTCATCGCAAAGCTGGGATTATGGTGAAGGATCCGACGATCTTGTCAAAAGTGAATGATTTTGCTGACAGGTCAGCCTTATCGCGTCGTTTAGATAGCGATACGATAAGCAATGCCGCAAAGCATGGCGATCTTCACCTGATTGGCAGTGAAACGTGAGATCTAAGCTCCAGTGGGATTTTTATTCAATTTGATATTCATGCAATTCAGGGACGCGTTGCTTATTCTGACGTCCAGTAACCAGTTTGTGGCCGTACTATACGATTTGCGCATGTGGTTGTTGGTAATGCGACAAATTGTAGTCGAAAAGAACCCACCCCTAAGGCTTAAGTGACCACTATGAAATTGCCTGGCTACTTGTCTTAACTGACATGAATTGTCTAGGCTATCCTATGTCTTATGGTTTAAGTGGTTAGTTCTTCTAATTCTTCTAATGCAATTCCCTAATGGCACGGAATTAAAGGTCTGGTGTCTTGTAGATGTGATTACGGACTTCGCGGTGGAGGAAAAGAATTGATGAGTGTGTCCTGCTTGCTATTCTCTTCAATTGGATTTCTACCCATGTTATCTGAGGCGATTAAACCCGCTGAGTCTATTGCACGTAGAGCAATGTATATTTATTCTAACTATCATTTCGGTCTCATTATGCATGCCAGTCTTAAGACTATTGAAATAATCATTCTTATTTATTCAAAGGCTGATATCCATGCTCTATGTCATAGGTGTAATTGTAAGTTCTACAAGAGAACTCTGTCAGGTTCCAATACCTAGAAGAAGTAGATAAAGACGATTGTATCAAGTGTTAGAGTAGCTCAAATAATCCTAGTCTTGCTACACTCTTTTCAACGATGACTTCAGGCTTACCTTCCGCTGAATTTGCTCCTAATTCAGTACATTCAGCCTGAAAAGCACTGCCGGCGCGGCATAACCAGACAGTCGCGCGATATATAACGGGCCGCCCACCCGAATTGAACTTCATCTCGCAATAACCGCCGCCCTCTCAAAAAGGCGATTCTAGCTTCAAGTGGTAGGTGGAAAAATAGATATAACATGCCCGTTGCCCAAAACTGCTGCAAGGCTGCCGAGCTCCGTAAACCTTCAATTCTGAGCATCGCAAATAGCTGCTACCCCTGCATATGTTCCTGTTTCGGCACGGAGCATTAATATCCGAAGGTGCAGATGACCTCGGATCGCGAAACCGAGAATACGAGTATACAGGAGGAGGAATTTGTATAAAAGGACAATAATAGTACAATGAATTATAGGATGCTTCTTGGTGCATGGTCATTCGTTTATCATGAAGTTACTCTCTCTTCTTTTCGCTTCGGCAACCGCCGTCCAAGCCGCTCTGAAATGGCAGAATGTCAAGATGGGCGGTGGAGGCGGTTTCTCTCCTGGTATTGAGTTCCACCCCAATGCTAAGGGTGTTGCCTACCTTCGTACAGACATCGGTGGCTTGTATCGTCTCAATTCCGATGACTCTTGGACGCCTCTCACAGATGACACAGGAGTCGATGCAACATGGTATGATCTCATCCAATCTCTTCTGCATATGAATAAGGGACTGATATCTTAAAGGAGCCGATGGGGTATTGATGCCATGGCCATGGATCCTAACGACCCCAACAAGATATACACTGCCGCAGGCTTGTACACAAACAGTTGGTGAGCAGGCCATTCTTTCTACTGAACACGCATCTAACAGAGCGACAGGGACCCTAACAATGGAGCCATTGGTATCAGCAATGACAAAGGCAACACATGGTCTTTCACCACCCTTCCCTTCAAGGTCGGTGGCAACATGCCCGGCCGTGGCACGGGTGAACGTCTAGCCGTTGACCCCAAGAATTCCAAGATCATTTACTTCGGTGCGCGAAGTGGTAACGGTCTTTGGAAGAGTACCGACGGTGGCAAGAGCTTCTCTAAGGTCTCTTCCTTCACCAACGTTGGAACTTGGATTCCCGAGCCGAATGATTCGTCCGGCTATAACAGCGATATCCATGGTCTAACTTTCGTCACTTTCGACTCCACTTCTTCCCTTGTCAATGGCGCCACATCGAGGATCTTTGTCGGCGTGGCCGACAAGAAGACGGCTTCTTTGTATGTTACCGACGATGCCGGCAAGACCTGGAAGCCCGTTGAAGGTCAGCCTAAGGATTTCATGCCCCACAAGGGCCGGATCTCGGTCAAGGAAAAGGCGTTGTACTTGACTTATAGCGATGGCGCCGGACCTTTTGACGGGAATAATGGTTCCGTTCAACGGTACGATTTGGCTGCCAACACATGGAAAGATATCACACCATCCGGGGATATCTACCACGGCTTCGGTGGTCTGGCCCTTGACCAGAAGAAACCCGGAACTCTCGTTGTCGCCGCCTTGAACTCTTGGTACCCTGACGTTCAATTCTGGAGATCCACCGACTCAGGCAAGACATGGTCTACGCTTTGGAACTACAATGCGCAGGGCAGCCTGGACTACCATTACACTATCTCCACACCCAAGGCTCCTTGGATTTACAAGAACTTTATCTCGCAAGACACCAAGCGTCTGGGATGGATGGTCGAGGCCTTGGCTATCAATCCTTTCGACAGCAACCATTGGCTGTACGCTACTGGTCTTACAGTCTACGGTGGACATGACCTCACAAAATGGGACACTGAGCACAAAGTCACTATCGAGTCTTTGGCCGATGGTATTGAGGAGTTTGCTGTGCTTGACATCAAATCTGCACCTGGAGGCAGCGATCTTCTTGCTGCTGTGGGTGACGACAGTGGATTCACCTTTGCTAACAAAGCCGCCCTGAACAAGTCACCTGAATCTGTCTGGGACAACCCGAAGTTCACAACCTCGGTCAGTGTTGACTATGCTGGTAACAAGGTTGGCAATGTTGTTCGAGCAGGCAACACTGACGGTGAAGCCCCCATGGCTGCTCTATCCACCGATGGAGGAAAGACCTGGAAGGCTCACGGTGGTGCCGGTGCCAATCAATACGGAGGCCATATCGCCATTTCTGCTGATGGAGATGTTGTTCTCTGGTCAACTGAGACGAAGAGCGTTTTGCTCTCCAAGAAAGAAGAATCTTTCTCTTCCGTATCTAGTCTGCCTTCTGGCTCCCTCATTGCTAGCGACAAGCGAGAAAACGAAGTCTTCTACGGTGCGTCTGGCTCCACATTCTATGTCTCCAACAACACCGCATCAACATTCTCCAAGGCCGGATCCCTTGACGGAGCTAAGTCCATTCGCGACATCGCCTCCCACCCTACCAAAGGAGGTGAAGTCTACGTCTCTACCGACGCCGGCATCTTCCGCAGTACCGACTTCGCCGAGACATTCACCAAAGTCGGATCTTCCCTTACCAACACACAGCAAATTGCTCTTGGCAAGGGTTCAGGAAGTAAGTGGAACCTGTACGCATTTGGTCAGGGATCTGCTGGACGAAGACTGTATGGCAGCTCTGATACGGGTAAGACTTGGAAGGATATCCAGGGGTCTAAGGGCTTTGGATCTATTGAATCTACAAAGTTGGCTGGAAGTGGAAATGAGGCTGGACTGGTTTATGTTGGGACGAATGGTAGAGGTGTCTTCTGGGGACAGGGGTCTCTCTGATGTTAGGATATGTCTTACAGCTCGGGCACGAGATATCTTCTTGACTTAACCTACTCCTAGCGATAAAGCCAGTTTGCACAACTCCATTCTTTTCTTCCAGTCAGGGCTAAAGAAAGGTTTTCTCGAAGAATTTATACTTTCCTCAAGACATTATGACTCTTATCGTTGAACGAGACTCTTCTATTATCAGATTATTACTCTGTTATAAAATACCCGCTTACTTGCTTCCTTCCCGTCTGTTTCTCGTCTTCCCACCGACATTAATCACATCACATCAACCATCTCTCACACAATCAGCAAACACAATGACACTCTTTCAGGTCTTTATCACTTTCTTCAGGAACGCTATTGAAGACGGAGTTATGATCTCTTTCGCTCGAGGAGATACAACCCCTAATGAGAATGCTTTGGAACTCGAGGAGGCGCCTTCCAACCTTTACACGTTCTCGTTTGTTATATCATAGAGCTGGTCCCAGAGGAAAGCACTGTCAGATATCTGGGCATATATTGGTGGATATTTACATCTCCTTTTGTGCTCGGGTTTACTGTAATGGTCGGGAGTTGTGCTCTCTATATCAACACCCCTAACATCACATGAATGTACAGCTATAATAAGGTTGGTTTTCAATGCGTAGGCGCTTCTTCGACCCCTTGTCATTGAATTTTTGATGAAATTCGATACGTCAACCTCGATTCGGAGTTCCGCTACCTATCTACCACTCCTCGCTCCCGAAGCAATCGTCCTTAAACAGACCACAGCCATTGTCCATTTGCCATAACTCCTACCTGAGCCCCGTCTTTCCTCGCCACGGCACCATCGCCTCGTTGAGCGCCACATACAATGCAATGGGTTTTCTCTCGTTTGTTCATACCATGACATGGTCCACCACCTTGTTGAAATCAAGAAGGATTAGAACTCTTCGGATTGTTGGGGCTTGTATTTCAACACACCTGTTTCCTGGCGGCACATCCAGACATCGTATTTGTTTTCAGACATGATGACGAATACTTGTTCTGTTCTGTCTTTTGTCTTTGGTGCAAGGCTTCTGCTGTTGACTGTTATGTGAGTGTCATGGCTACATCCTGACTCCGTTGTTTTTGGTGTTCATATACGCATAGGACGATCTCATGCTGCAGCGACGAGCAGTAAGCATCGACTCTGAGCAAGCTACTTTGACACAATGTCAGAGCCATTGATCGCAACGGTTCACTGTTTTTTTTTTTTTCTCTCTCGTTAGACTCCGAACATGTGTTTGTAACAACACGCGGCTCAAGGCGTTTGTTCGGTGTAGCAGTTGTAATCTAGCGTTAGGGTGTCAAGGCATTCACCAATAAACTGACATGGAGTTGTGAACCATCGACCCAGCAAGGATAGCATGCTATTCACACCTACTAAGCCCACATTGATAAAGACGAGCCATAAGTCTCACCAACGACCAAGGCGTAACATAAACTTGAAGGTTCACAGAGTTTCACTGCCCATAACCGGTAAGTTATTCCGGTCCAGTGCGAAGGCAAAGTCAATGGCAGTTTTTATGGCTTAAGTCACGATATTGCTCTATATGGTAAAGGAAAGAACAGAAATGCCAAAGGGGGGAATGCGATCTGGGGTAATCAGCGGGCTGCAGGTCAAACTGAGAAGAAAAACACCAAAACGAAAACTGCCAGCTGGGTATTAGAAAAGTGCTGAGAAGGGCATAGGAGACGAAATAGTTTATTCACCTTTCCCAAGGTCAAGAGTTGACTCTGGAGTAATTTATTTTTGTACTCATCTTTTACTCCGTTACCCACTGCCGATGAGTGGCTAACGCGTGCAAAATGAAATCATAGTAACCCACCACTTGTACGAGACAGTGCGATTCACCAGAATCATTTCTTGAGTTCAATCCCAGGAACTAGTCTCGCTATCAAATCTCCGGTCCAATCTTCCGTCATCCAATTGAATCATCAAATGCAAACACATTGACCCGTCCACAAAACTATCGGCAATAGCGCGACCTCTCACATCACATAACGTTCAATAGTCCCACGCGCTCATGATTACGAGGCTTGCTGAGCTGAACCCCAACTCTGTTCATCAGCCAATAACCTCTCCGTTTGCAGTACCACAACCAAGACATCCTTCCCCGCTCGACCTGAGACAGAGATCACGGTCAAGAAAAGAGCTGAAATTCTGGCCTGAAAATCAATTGTCAATCGTGATGACCGGTGGGGATTTCACTGTTGTCAATGACGATCTTATGATGGACAGGATTGGCATTATAGCTCCAGCTGTAGCTCTATGACTTATGGCCTCACCCGGTCGAGGCCCGACCCGCGATCGAAACGGCCCCTCCAATAATGCGCGGCATTTGCATCAATCCACATTACCAAGTGTCATAGCGACTCCCTATCTTTTCCCCTTTGGGCGACTGAAGCTGGGCTGAAATTCCTAGTCTGGTGTGATCATCCATGATATTCCCCGTTACCATGCGTCTTATCTTTGCTGGTTTGGAAACATCGTCTTAGCTAGCTTCAATTTCTGCGGGGTATCAGAAACATCACATACGAGACGAAATAGTCAGGCCACTTTGACACCGCTTAGACTAGTTCTTAGGCTATATTATTCTTGCAGCCTAAGCTGTAGGTTTCAAACTTAGACCAGAGAAGCTGCGGGATCACGTCAAGATAGCTCCCTTCGGGCGCACGGCCTTGATGAGGTCTCTCAGAGGTATGCTGAACCGGGGATGCGGCTAGTATCCTGGACAAGCGTTGACGAGTTGGATTGCTTGTAAATAAGCACTGTCTCGATGTTGAATGTGATAGAAAAAGAGTTTTAAAGGGCTCGAGTCCCATTGCCATGCGAGGTGATGTTGCATGTATCGAAGTCTTCTCCTCTCCGATCACTCGAGAGAAGTTTTTGACTCATATTTTACGTTGTACTATCACTTATGGAGAAATAGGAAGCTTGACTACTCTATCTTATCTCTTACCTGGGACTCGTCACCATGTCTCAGTCTCAACAATCCCTCCTCAATGGCCACACCAACGGCTACGCCAATGGTCACGCCAATGGCCGTACGGCAGAGGCTTCTGAGTGGGATGCCAAGATCCAAAAGCTCAATGGCGAGTTGAGAGACGCCAAATATCTAGCTGGCTTCCACGGAGATGCTCTCATCGGAGTAAGTTGTCATGGTGGTACAGTCTCACTTCTACTGACGCTGCAAAGGACAAATTTAGGCCTGGTGTAGGTTGGTTTGCTGATCTTAGAAGGATCCTCACCTTCCAGCATCTTCCTGCAATTAAGAACGTTTTGATCCACTATATCAAGACAAAGACTTTGGATGTAAGTGACACTACCCGTCCTATGCTTTTTATACTAACATTATGGAGAAAACAAATCTGGCAGAGCTTGTTGGATCCATCTCGAACGACAGTCTTCTTCGTGCCAAGTTCATCGAAACTGAGGTCAAGGCTAAGTACGAGCGCATGCTTCATCCACCAATCACCTATCTCGGCGATGCATTCAAGTATCGTACTGCCGATGGCAAATTCAACAGTGCCATGCACCCTCAGCTTGGTCAAGCAGGTGCACCCTACGCTAAGACCGTCCCTAGCAAGACCCACCCATTGGGTGCTCTACCTGACCCAGCTGATCTTTTTGATCGCCTCATGGCTCGAGAAGATCCCGGGCCAGATGGCAGAGGCCGACCTAGCACTTCTGGTCTGTCGAGTATGCTGATTTATCATGCTACTATTATCATCCACGATATTTTCAGGACGAACGATGCTGACAAGAACATCTCGGATTCGTCCTCCTACCTCGATCTTTCGCCTCTGTATGGCTTCACCGAGGAGATGCAACGCAAGATTCGAGATGACAAGTACAAGCTTGGTCTTCTCAAGCCTGATACTTTTGCTGAAGACAGATTGCTCAGACAACCCCCCGGTGTCTGTATCTATCTAGTGATGTATAATAGGTATGTTGCCTAAGGGTCAACTAATGTCGAGATGCGAGCTAATAACAATAGGTACCATAATTACGTCGCGACGCAACTACGACGCATCAACGAGAACGGTCGTTTCTCGGTGCCAACCAAGTACCAATTGGCGCCACTGGCCTCCGCCGCCAAGGAGTTCGTTAAGAGCTCCGACAAAACAGTCCAGGACGCACTCTGGAAGCAACACAATACGTGGAAGCACCGTCGCTCAGCCGGTATTGACGATGACGACGACAGTGATGAGGAGTATGAAGACGTCTGCGACTTTCTCCGGCAGAGAATCCTCACTGCCATTGAAGAGGGCCTGAACAAGCAGGGTGAACTTCAGAGAGAACTCTGCCGTACCGTCACAGGCAAAGAGCATGAGGTCGAGTCTGATAAGAGACTGAAGAACATTAACCCCGAGGGTGTTCTCCAAGAGTTTCTTAAAGCTCATGAGGCTGCTTGGGATAAGCTTGATGAGGATCTGTTCCAGACTGCGCGATTGTGAATTTCACCACCAAGTCTAACCCAATGATGGCGACGTGCTAACATATCGCAGGATCACTTGTGGAATGTATATTCAAATCTCTATCCACGATTATCTTCGGGCTCTCATGGGCTTTCATAATTTTGACACCAACTTCACGCTTGGTACGTGTTGTCAAGACCCAAGCCTTCGGCAACCTTGCGCAACATCAAACTAACACCTACCTAGATCCTCGAGTTGACATGAAGAACCACAAGAACGTGTCGCGAGGGTTAGGTAACCAAGTTACCGTGGAGTTCAATCTCCTCTACCGCTTCCATTGTGCCATCTCCATGAAGGATGAGAGTTACGCCGAAGCTTTCATGTCTGAACTATTCGAGAAAGACGAGTCCTGGGATCCCAAGTCCATGGGTCTACCTCAGTTCATGCAGGAAATGGGCAAGACCAAGGCCAAGGAGAGGGTGAAGGAACCACTTGAGCCATGGCAGCAGGAGTTCGGTCTTCGCAAGGAGGGACATTCTCGCTTTAAGCCTTTCAAGAGGAATGAGTATACCGGTCTATTCAATGATCAGGATATGGTCAACGAGTTGACCAGCGCTATGGACGATCCCATCGGTGAGTGCCCCACGTGCTTATATCGCAAAAGCTGACTTTCGTTCCAGCCAACTTCGGTCCTCTGAACGTCCCACGCTGTCTCAAGGCCGTTGAGATCCTCGGTATCATGCAAGCCCGTAAATGGGAGATTGGAACACTTAATGATTTCCGAGACTTCTTTGGCATGAAGCGCCACGCTTCGTTTGAGTCCATCACTCCGAATGAGCAGGTTCAGAACGCTCTGCGCGACTTGTATGAGAATGTCGACAAGGTTGAGCTCTACCCCGGTATCTTCTGTGAGACCAATCAGGCAAACCGCCAATTGAACGCAGACCCTGGCCCTTCCGATTTGGACTCTGCTTTGTGGGCGGCCATCTTTTCTGATGCGATTACTCTTGTTCGCTCTGATCGCTTCTACACTGTTGTAAGTATTAATTTTCCCCTCGGTGGAATCACATGACTAATACTCTGTTAGGACTGGAACACCAACTCTTTGACCAACTGGGGTATGGCGGAAGTCACTCCAGATAACGACATCTGCAAGAGTTCTATGTTCCATCGCCTGATCCAACGAGCGTTCCCTGAGTGGTACCCTTACGACTCCATTCGCTTCTTCCACCCCTTCTACACAGCCGAGAAGAACGCCGAACTCGCCAAGGCACAAGGTTACGACAAGGAGTTCTGCATCAAGACCACTCCGTTGGCCGAGGCTAAGAAGAACTCGCGCGGAGAGACGACCAAATTTGACTTTGAGGTGACTTCTTCTAACCCTCAGAAGCCAAGCAAGACGATATACTTGACCCACAGCAGTGACATCAAGCTCATCCTGGAAGATACTTCTGATATTCTTGTTCATCCTGCCAGAACTAGGATCTCTGATCTTCCAACTGTAATCCATGATGTTCTCAAGCCAGGACAGAATAACGACCCGAAGAAGAACGGTGTGTCACTGACTGCCGCTGCGAAGCACTCTACCGTTGACCATGAGCACATCCAGTCTTACTTGGTTAACATCGCGCGTGACATTATCAAGCGTGAAGTTGTCACTACTGATAAGACCAAGGGCATCTATCAGCTCGATATCGTCCGAGAGTAAGTATCTATCCCCACTTGCACATATACATCTGACATAGAATAGCTACGCCATCCCCGTCGTCACCCGCTTCGTCGCCGACTTCCTCGGTTTCGGCCACCTCCTTCGTAGCGACACCAACTCCCACGCACCTTACTCTGAGAACGAAGTCTACCAGCACATCAATAACTGCCAAGTCTTCCTCTCGTACAATACTGACGAGACCAAGCTGCTCAAGCGTCGCAAGGCATTCCGAGATTCCATGACCTTCCTTCTCAAGCTGGCTGAGGAAGGCAACATCCGCGAGGCTGGCAAGTGGCGCACTACACGATGGGTCCAGGGCTTCTTTGGGGCCGTTGCCTCCCTTGGTCAGGATAAGCCGAACTTCATGACAGCTCTGGGTTACAGAGTTGCCGGTGAGGTACTGCAGCGGGAGAAGAACACGAGCAAGGCGGCTACCATCCTTCTTTTGACTGGTTTGGATAGCGCTTACAACGTGGTCCTCGCGGTAAGTCCACTCTTGTGACTCATTCCAGGGAATTTGTACTAATCTTTATGCAGTTTACCTCGGTCATGGAGGCCTTCTTCCAGAACCTTTACACGGAGCATCCCAATGAGCGGGGTGAGAAGATCAGGAATGCTTGGCTCGAGATCCAAAAGCTTGCCTTCACCGATGACGCCAAAAACAACGAGCGCATCCAGGCTCTTGTTCTCGAGGTACAGAGATGGAGTGTTCGATTGCCCATTGTTCGCAAGGCTTCCAAAAAGACCACAATCCAGGCTACCGACCATGAGAACAAGCCTAAGCAAATCGAACTTGCCAAAGGCACAGTCGTTGTGTGCGACATCGTAAGTTGAGATCTGAACATTATATTGATAATATCCACTAACAATGAGATAGAATAAGGCAGAGTATAAGAATGAGACCGAGAATGCCGATGAGCGTATGGAGCTCAACTACTGTTCCAGCTTCACCGAGGCCTTTAGCGAGTATCATCCCAAGCACGTTGCCGCGACTGGCCTCGTCACCATGGTCAAGGTCCTGGCTCAGCTCAAGAACCTTAGAAGAGGCCATGATACGCAGGGTGTCTCTAAGAAGATCAACATTGATTCCTCCAGTGTTGGTTACGCCAACTACATGGCCCCCATGCGCCTCACGGAGATCGGGTTGAAGACCAAGCAGGCTGAAAAGGAGAACAAATTGACGGAGGAACAACGCGAGGCGATCTTTCCTTCTGAGATCAGGAAGCCTGCTACTGCTACTTATCTTACCACGGAGTGGGATGAGATGGTTCCCTTCCCTACTAGTAAGTTCATCTATACCACAAATCATATACAATACTGACCACTTGCAGCATGGAAACTGCGCTTCGATGGCTATGGTCTCTCGGACTACAGCAAGAACAACTATGAGGTATTGAAAGTATTTAAGATCCCCGATGACATTCAGCCTTTCTATCAACCAAATGGCCCCAGTCATATCGGAGGGTCTTTCGCTACTCCTGTTTGTGTCTGCCACAACTCATGGAAGAATAAGGGCAAGGGTCACGAGGGTCATGAAGAGACCGAGGCTGGCGCTCATGAGGTTCTTTCTGCTTGTGGTCATGCTCATGCGCCTATGCCTGCTACTTCTGGATGCAAGATTGGTTAAACTTGTTGGACATGGTGGCTTCATGTGTTAGATATCAAGACTGTGAAAGAACAAGCTAAATACAATCTGAAATATAGCCTAAAATGACCTACTCGGGGTCTGCTAGTGACACATCTGGTGGTAAGATGCCCGGCAATGCGTACTTAATAGAACGACACTTTTGATCACACGAACCTAAAATGACCTAAATTGATCGAACATGTCGTCTTATGGCCTTTAGAGAGCACTGTGTTGGAACATGAAAGTATGATCAAGTTGTGTGCAAATGGGTACTATCATAGTACTCCGAAAGGGGATTTCTCTTGAGTTGAACAAAAGATGGCAAAATTGGATTAATATAAATATTTACATTCGAACATAACGTATATACGGATGCTCGGTGTGCTTCTCGATCCCTGCATCCTACACCCATCTAGTCATCCATGTTTTTTCCACGGTCTTCTTCGGGGGTCTCTCGACTTCACAATGCTCGATATTTGGTATCCTTAAGCACAAGCCGTTCTAAACTGGGCGTTCCATGGGCTGACGTTGGAGAACTTGCCTCCCGCATTGCATGGTGCATCTACGAAGAGAGCCCGAGCTCTCTCGCAAGTGGCCGTGCATCCTGCTGGAGTGTTTTCCTGATCTGTCAGTCAAGTTCTCTGTATGGGTGAGATTAGGGACTTACATCAACACAGCAATGAGAACCGTCGGAATAGAGACATTGGCAGAAGGCTGCAGCTTGTGCGCCCATGGCGACACTGAGAAGGAAGGCGACGGTGGTGAGAATACGGACCATTTTGACTGAGGGTATGGGTTTAAGAAACAAAGATGAGTTCTAGTGAAAGTCTGGGTGTGTTGCTGGATGATAGTGATAATAGCTTGTGCATGTCTGGACTGGCTGTTCTTATAAATCTCATACACCGCCAATAACTTGCCTATGTCTCCATCGGGATAGTAATTCGCGATGATAATAATCGGATTCCTCCGTCTTAGAATAATGCCTCTGGAAATGAATGCTGCCTCACCTGAGTCGCGATTTGTGGGGTGCAGGGACAGGGTCTAGCTATACTTCACGACTATAGCCAACGACGAAAGCACGAGCCTGTCAATTCGGCAAATTCGGCAAGTGGTATCATGGGACCGCAACTTTAAAGTTTTGACTACAATATCTGCCGAGAAATTGGTTGCAACGCTGCATGATTACCCACGTGGAATACGAAAATTGGACGTTCAAAAGTACGAAGAATACCTCTCAACAACGCAATCTCACAGGACTGTTCGCCGCAAAATAACATTTCCACGCGCGTTCAAATATTACAAATTGGAATGTAATGCATTTTGAAACTGCGGTCAGCCCATAAGCTAACCGATTAATGGCACGACTTGACCATGAAGTACGGATCACCCTAGGGCCCAGTGGTAACGGTCATAGCTCTCCAAGTGACATCCCTAGCATATCGCAGTATCCTAGTATGAACAATGTAACGACAGCGATAAGACCATTGAGAACCCTGGGGACTGTCAGGTGCCAAGCTAAGGAAAGCGTTAACTGAGTGCCTATAGAGTTGATTCGTGGAAGAATCCCAATAGCACAGTAACCGCTGGCTCTCCACAACGTTGGAAAAGCTCCCTCATCATTATAGTCATTCCTTATCGTGCTCAAGTGCCGTCTCGCTCCTGCATATAAGAACATGAACGGCATCCAAACTTAACACCTCAATCCAAACAACTCAACCTCAGCCTTCTCATCTTCACAATCACAAATCACTTTACAAGTTATCAAAATGGTTCGCATTACCTCTGCCATCACTTTCCTCCTTACCGCCGCCCTCGGCGTCCAGGCTGCTGCTACTTGCCAGTGCCTCTTCCAAGACGGCTCTCACTGCTGTGTCTACTCTGTAAGATCCCTTCCGAGGAACTATAGAACCAAGTGCTAATATCATTACAGGATACTCGTGGTGGTGCAGAGAGCTGTGATGATGTTTGTCGGGGCGCTCGCCGAAGTACAGACAATGCTGCCTGCAATGCCAATGGCAAGTGGTCCAGTGTCAGCGCATGGAATGCTCAGTGGCGAACTGGATGCGCCAGGTAATAAGCCTTTTCTTCGAGGCTTTACGCAGGCGCGTTATCAGTTGGTTGAAGAAATCGCGTGTCTAGGCGGTATTGCGTAGTAGTATCGTCTGGGATGAGTTGTTCAGAAGTATATAATAATTAATATTTCTTCTGTCTATATTCTTGTGTTCCACGTGTTGCATCCGTTCGTTTGAGCACCTGCAAACTGACTTGTACTACTCCCTTGATGACCAATTAACAGCTATGTTTTCTGAGGTAAACACTGCGGTTCCACTTCATTGGTTGTTCCTATGATCAGCACCCAGACATACATGTTCTTTGTTCTTTCCTTCATTTTCAGCACTCTATTCACAGTGATACCCAGGCCTTATTTCTGTACAAGCACTCTGTCTCTTTTGACAGTCTTGTTTGAAACGAATAGCATACTATGAACAATTGGTTGACTCTTTCTATAAAAAGGCAAGACTTCTCCGTCCAATGGTTGTTTCCCTCATCACGTCAATCACTTGATATACCAAAGCCAACATTACAAAATACCAACTCTTCTTGTTCACAATTTACCAAATCGCCAGCCGACTTTGAAATCTTATCCACGATGTCTTCCACCGACCATTGCCCGCAGGGTGAAATCTTCGCCAAGATGTTTTCCCCTGTCAAAAGCCCGCAGGGCGATGAATCCACTGACACCCAGGGTGTCAGCGAGCATCACTCGGAACAGGAGCATGTAGAATCTCAATCTGACTATCAGCCTCTCGACGACGAGACTGTCAAGTGTATGCGTGAGAAGAAGAGAGAACATACGAAGCGTAAAAGAGCAAAGTTGTTCAAGCCTCTGTATATCAACAAGAAGAAGGACGATCGGGCTCAGCGGAAGGAGGATGCCAAGGAGAAAAAGGCCGAGGCGAAGGATTTGGAGTTGTTTCGGTTGTACGCCTCGAATTGTTATTCCGATGAAGTAGCCGACACGATGGATATGAGCTGAAGGGGAGTGGCTGGTTGAGATTATGCGCTGGACGCATCAATGATCTAACTTCGCTTCGGAAAGGTAAGTCTGAAACAATATCACCAATACAAATTGCCTCGCCTAGACAAATATTTATATGTGCATTTCTCTAATTGTGACATAGATATTATCTATTTTCTATTATATACTGTTACATGAACGATCATGAACTAAGCCATCACTCGGTATACAGGATACTCATCGCCCACATTGACGGGTAGGATGTTGAATGTAGCATACGAATCAATGTTCTCAGGCTCAAGAACAACGAAAGCATAAGCTGCCGCGGCTTGACGAGTGGAAACCCAAAAGCTCCCCGCTGGCATAGTAATCTCCTTGCGCTTCGTCTCAGTAGTCACGGTGTTAAGAACCGTGCCCTGGTAAACAGTCTTACCCAGCTCGATGCTAGTAACGTTGAGAGCCTCGACCTCGCCCTTGAACTCGGTGCGGAGCTGCTCAACCTCCACACCGACGAGACGGAGACGGTCGGCGGCTTCCTTCCATGCTTGGGGGAAGACGTAGGCTTCGGGGCGGGTGCGGGTCATGTTGGCCTTGACGGGGGTGGAGCTGAGAAACTTGACGGGAACCTTGACCAGTTTGCCGGTCTCGACCTCGATCATGTCCCAGGTTCGGTTCTCGGGTGGGTAAATGTCGTTGATGACGATCTCGATATCGTCATCACCCTCGATGTACTTGCGGCGGGCTCCCTCGATAACCTCGTAAACCTTCTCGGCATTATCGGCAGCGGTTTGGACGATGGTCTCAATCATGGTGAGTCCTGAGGCGACACGTCGCTGGAAGTGTTGGCTGCCCAGCATTATACCTCGAGTCTCGGTAAGGAATACCATGGCCTGAGTAAGAGCAAGAGAGACATCGCCTGCACGAGCCTGGGTGTCAAGCTGGGTGAACTCCAAAGGCTCTGAAGCGCTGCCAACGATGTAAGGGCTCCAGCGCAGGTTACGCTTCTCCATAGCACCAGCAATTCTGGGAGCAAACACAGATTCAGAGTACTCTCGGATATCCTTGTGAATGTTGAGATTCTTCATAGCATCAAACTGGCCGTCCACAGCTTGGTGCCACTGTTGGTTGTCGCCGAAAGGTCGAGTAGCACTGTACTCGTGGGCATCAACGGCGATGTGAGGATGGAAGTCCATGATTAAGGCCTTCACGTCGCGAGTCTGCTGAGCGGCAAATCGAATGTGATCTCTGTTGGGATCGTATCCTGTTCCGAGGAAGCGCTGGAAATAGGCAACACCGTCGGGGTTGTATCGAGGAAGGATCATGATGTCCATCTTTTCCAGGATTGACGCAGTCCATGTCGCGTTGGCATCAAACTTGCCCAGCAGAGCAAGAAGAGCTTGGTCACCTCCGGGCTCATTTCCATGGACGCCGCCCTGGAGATACACTCTGAGCTTCTCTGTCGCAGAAGAATTGGCCTTGATCTCAGGCTGGGATGACGTAGAGAGGTAGACGTAAGGCATTGAGCGACCCTCATCGGACTTGAATTTCGGGTTGTTGTACGTCAACCAGTCATTGCGATTTGCAAGACTATGGAGGAAGTAGTCTGATCATGTTAGCAGTGTACAATTCAAAGTGTTCTTCAACATACCCAGCGTAGCATCATCAGTTGGACCAGCGGTGCCATTCTCGAATCCAGCAGGAATACTCTTGGGGTCAGTGAAAGCAGGCGAGTGAAGCTCAATTCCTTCGACCTCGGGGAAGTTCTCGGAAGCCTCCTCACTATCCTTGACAACGGTCACTTGGTTATGAGCATAACGCTGCTGCGCAGCCGCCAGGCCGGCGTACAAGAGCCCAGACGTAAAAACAGCACGGATCGACATGATTCAGAGTATCCTGTCACACTACAATTACATATGAGGGCTTAGACATTTTATAGCTCGGCTAGAAGTACAACCCGTCCAATGCATCCAACATCTCATCAGACTCGCAAATTGTTACCCCGCCGATCAGCAAGGAAGCTTATCACTCTAAAGTTGGCCGAAGATAAGCTTAAACCGTATAAAGCAGGTAGCAGAGATCAATTGGGTCATTAAGCTCCGGGAGGTTGCAATCTGCGAGCGGGGGATGGATTCGCCAAGGCTTGACGATTGGGAATTATTTACCGCTTCTTGTTTTCGTGGTCGGGCCTTGATTTAATCCCGGGTCCTTTTGTTGTTTTGGTGCTGATAAGATAAGCACAGCCTCCGCTAAGAGCGCGATGGATTAGCGGGGTTGGAAGCAAAATAGTGTATAGTTTTAGTGGGAGCTTCTGCGCGACATTCTGTAGGGTAATTGACAGGCAAATGGGCAATCGCTCTCGTGAGCAAAGAACATGTGAGAAAATGATGTTATTTGCTTAATGATGTGATTACTTAACAGTGGTAATAGCCAATTGTCCTTTTTCTATCTTATACACTCAAACATTGCTCGGGTGCGCAGCGAAACGTAAGCCATGTGGTGTCTTACACATCAACGTCGATACACCTCAGTTAGTTCAAAACTTTTCCATCAGTGCGAGAACAAGTTGTCTTCACTGTGGCAACAAAAGTCCGTAGATAAAAAAGCAGAGATGGATTGATCACATCTCTGAGCCATCAAGAGCCCGTATCCGTAAGATGTCGGCAGGAAAAGGTCGTTTTCTGCCGCAGGCAGTTTGACAACAGTCGGGTATATAGGCATGAAGTTCAACGCTCAACTCCAGCATAAGACAACGTGGCCGAGTGGTTAAGGCGATGCCCTGCTATCTCTTCTGAGACATCATAGGCATTGTGTTCGCACGCGTAGGTTCGAATCCTGCCGTTGTCGCTCCTCTTTTTTGCTTTCACACGTTCCCATCCCACTAGTCAGCTTAAGCTCCTTTTTGCCACTTCCCCCCAGCTTCTTCTCCCCCACAATCTCTAAAACACGACCGGCTTTAAATGGCTCATTAACACGACCTGCAGCCTTTTTGCCCATCTTCGTCTCGGCTTCACTTTGCTATTTGCTATTGTATGTCATATTCTCGCGACGCAATGTTATCCTGGCGCGGCGCTTTAGCGTCACGCGTCGCCAAAATGTCGCGTACTCAGAAACCTTCTTTGACCATTCCTCAGCGACAAGCTAATCGACCAGCACCTAAAAGGCCAACGTTCTGCACAAGGGCACGAGCTTGGAGCTCTCAGACCGTAATTGGAGCTCAACGTTCAACAATCATTCGGGCGAATGGTTTAGTGGTATAATACTCCCTTAGCATGGGAGTGGTCCAGGGTTCGATTCCCTGTTCGTCCAAATTTGGTGGTTAAATTCCACTATTATCCTCTCTTTTTGCGGGTGTCAAAATCTCAGTAGGGTCAGGGTGGCCCTTTTTTGGCTCAATTACCGTGGTTGAATTCGTAGTGCTGCCTTTCTTTATGACCAAGGGACTGTAGCACCCTTTGAATGCGACTCCCTTGCTAGCTCAATCACCCTCAAAACGTCGCGCGATTGCGTAGGCTTCACAATCAACTCCGCCTTGCCATTGATCGCATCGGCAACATTCTCGTAAAGTCCCAGCCATCGACTTGGAAGAGTCGGGTAGCGCCCGACGTACTTTTGTGAAGCTGGATCCCAGTCCTGCACTTTACCGTCAAACTCTTTGTATGTGCTTAGAACACCTTGCATGGTCTCGTATTCGACGCCGAAACCTTCGTCGGTGGGTTTAAGACCCGCGGCAATGTGATCTTCTGTTATGCAGGTGCTGCGCTGTTGGAACTGGAGATGGTCAGCATCAGGCTTGACTGATTCGGAAGAGGAGGTACCTTGATGAATGAGCCTTTTGTTCCGCGAACGAGCTGTTTGAGTTGTTGATCCATGGGCGTGACGACCGCTGTCTTGACCGTGACGAGCAGATCCTTCTGCGCGCCGTCGTACTGAAGGATGATCGTGAAAGAGTCCTCAACCTCACTTTCGGCATCGCGCTGTACACGGAAGAAACCTGTCACAGACTTTGGTCGTCCGAAGAGGACGAGAGCTTGATCTAGACTGTGCGTGCCTGTTGTACTGTGAGTGAGCAGTCTTGGTGAGTCAAAGTTAATCACGTACCGAGACCATAAGACATGCCAGAGCCTGGAGTAAACCTTTTTCCCATACTGGACATCCAAGATGGCGATTCGAAGTCGTAATGTAGTTCGGCCTCCTTGATATCACCCAATGCACCCTTCTCGATTAGATGGCTGAGAGTCCTAAAGTCGGCGTCCTACCTGAGTTAGTGTCGTGTACAGCGACAGAGGGCTAAGACCAAGCAACTTACCCATCTTCTATTCTGGAAACAAGTGACGATAAGACCCTTCTCCTCAGCAACCTTGATCACTTTATCTGCTTCCCCAGAGGTCATAGTAAACGGTTTATCAACAATCACTAGATGCCCAGGTTAGTGCCCTTCAAAGGTCAGGGTACGCGTGACATACCATGCTTTCCAGCCCGGAGCGCTTGCTCGGCAAACTTTCCATGCGTATCATGGTGTGTAACAACCACGACGAACTGGATTTCGGAATCAGCGAAGAACTGGTCGGCTTCACGATAGTGCTTGACGTGGGGAAAGTCAACGGTGCAATGTGATCCTTTCGGGACAGATGATGGATCTGCTGGAGATTCAGCGCGTTGTAAGATAGCTACGAGTTGGAAGTCCGGTATCGCAGCGATGAAGGGTAAATGGAAGGTTTTGGCGGAGTTGCCATAGCCGATAACGCCGACTTTGATAGGTGACATGTTTGGTACTGATGACAGGGTGAGCTCAACAGCAGGTGAGCACTGGCAGGAGAACTGTTTATCAATGGCTTTCTATACGAGTATTGAAATCGTCACGACTCCTATTACAAATCAGACATCTATTTTACCGTGCTATACACATTCATCCGGATCTATCGTCATGTAGCACCGTCCCCCGCATCAATTTATCCTGGTGGTGCGAGGCTCCACACGTTGGTAAGACTATGACATAACCTTGCGACAGTTTTAAGTGTTTTTAAGTGTTTCGATTTTAATTTACGCCTTTATCGTCACTGATTACGGTGTTCAATGATATGAGAGAAGTTGAAACTGAGTATTCCGAGTAAGAATTGTATGCTCATGTTGATACGCTCTCCAAGAGCATAGGAGATGAAATGATTTGATCACTTTATGCCATCTTAAAACAGCACTTAGGTTACTTTATTATGGTAGCCTAAGCGTTAGAGGAGCGAATGAACAGTTGTACCGAGGTCACTTTTGCTCCACTACCATTCCGGATCATGTCCTTATTTGATGCTGCACCTTGTCCTGGCCCCGCTCTCCGGACTTCACTCCGGTCTCTTTGGTCATGCAATAAATATCCAAGGGCACATCAAAAGTCACGCAATATGATATAGCAGACTACCTCTCATCCATTACATCGACCAAGCACTGTGAACTTTATCGCCAAATTTGAAACCATGGCCGACTCTCTTCCTCACGTCCGATGGGGCATCCTAGGTACAGGATGGATCTCAACAATGTTCTTAACCGACCTTCTAAAAACCCGTCCTGACGCAAAGGCAAGCCATACAATCACAGCCCTCGGATCGTCCTCCCTCGACAAGGGCAACGCATTTGTTGAGAAGCTTTGGAAGGGAGCTCCCGAGAAACCTAAGCCTCAAGTTTACGCAGACTACCAAGGCGTATACGACGACCCCAACGTCGATGTCGTCTATGTCGGCACACCGCATAGTCTGCACAAGAAGAACTGTCTTGACGCTATCGCGGCAGGGAAGCATGTGCTTTGTGAGAAGCCTTTTACTATTACCGCCAAGGAGACGAGGGAGATTATCGATGCTGCTAAGCAGAAAAGTGTCTTTGTCATGGAAGGTAAGTCATTTTCTTGCATCTGTGAGTCCTAGACTGATTAAAGATCTTAGCTGCCTGGGTGAGATTCACTCCCTTCTTTGAAGCCCTGCATGAGGAAATCATGGTCAAGAAATCCATTGGTGAAGTCCAACGTTTCTCCGTCGACTTTGGCAACTATTTCGATCTGTCAACCTTACCCGATGAGCACCGTCTCAAGGACCCTGCTCTTGGTGCAGGCGCTCTTCTCGACATTGGCTTCTACACTCTTACGTTCGCTTCCATCATTCTGGGTGACTGGAAAGTGGGTAAAGAACATCCCAAGCCTAGCAAGATTCTCTCATCTCTCGATATGGCCAACGGTATTGATGAGGCAAATGTCGTCGTGCTCGAATATCCCGCTACCAAGGGTGTCAAGACAGGAGTCTGTACTTCGAGTTTCAAATACAGAGGTCCAGAGGAGTTTGGTCGTATCGAGGGCTCTAATGGTAGTATCGTACTGTTCGGTCCAGCGGTCAGTGTACCTGGTGGATTCCGTGTCATAGAAGGACAGCGACCTGGCCCTCGTGAGCCAGATAACAGAGAAACTCGAACCTTCAAGGCGGAGCGGCATGAAGGAACACTGGGCTTCTATTGGGAAGCTGATGCTGTAGCGCAAGATATTGCCAATGGTCGAACTGAGAACGCCATTGTTCCTCTGGATGAGACGTTGAGGATGATGGAGTTGATGGATGAGATTCGCACTGCAAATGGCTTCAAGTATCCTCAGGACGATAACTAGACATGCACTTCAAGGCCAAAATTGAAGAAAGAATTTCAACGCATGATATTAAACACTGTATCTGATCATAAAGATTCATAAAATCACCCCTGGTGATCTGCTCCAAACTGCCAACGCCTGCTATTCTCCTTGACAAACCATCTCGTAACAAAAGCACCCTCTTCCGCCCATTCTGCGACTTCTCGTCCATATTTTTCGTCAATAGCGTGTATAAAAGCTGTGAAATCCAGGCTCTGCACTGAATCATGCTCATGCGGATCCTTCGTCAAATCTGATAGTCTCCAATCCACGTTTTCGATAACCGGCACAACGAGATGTCGGTCAGGATACCTCGTGTCGCGAACAGTCAGCATTGCTCGTCCGGGATTTACAACGGTAAATTGCCACTGGCCCTGCCCGGTGGCATTGTTGATGGTGTTTAGTGGTCGAAGGAGGGATTGGCCTTCGTAGTTGCTGATTAGGTCGGTGGCTGCCTTGCGACTTGTCTCGCTGAGAGAGCCGGTCTCGAGGAGGATGTCGAGGATGGTAGGGAGGATTTGAGTGGAGTGGACGGCCTCGTCGACGTTGAATGGAGGCAATTGCGGGTGTGAGATGATTAGAGGGACGTGGTCGACGCCGATATTTGGGTTGTAGTATGGTGAAGCGTAGTCATTTTCTGGTAGTGATGTACCGTGGTCACCCTGGAAGATGATCAACGTCTCGTTGGCGATGCCCTGCTTGTCGAGGATGTTGAGGACCTTGCGGATCCATCCGTCATCGTAGCCGATTGTGTTGATGTAGCGGGACATCATATCCAGACCCTTGGCCAGAGGCGTGTATGTCTCGGTCTTGGGCAAGTGGAAGCGATGGTGGCTGGTACTCGTAAGATGTGTGAGGAATACACGACTCTTGTCCTTTGCTGCTTCCTCGAAGATATCAGTGATATAATCCTCCAACGGGTCCTCCTCGAAAGCAAACTCGTTGATGTTGGGTAATGTGACAGGTCCATGCTTCGCAAGATCGCTACGAAGATATTCGCGTCCAATACTATGGTTTGTAGGAAAGCCCATGGTTTCCATCAAGTTCATCTGATTGTCGTAATCGAGTGTCGCGGCCTGGAAGAAGTACGAGTTCCACTTGTCTTCCTTCTCCTTGTTCTCTGCAACATTCATGGCCTCGAAAATCTGAGGTAAACAAGGCTGATACAGGTGGTGGCTGTGCTCGAGGTTGAAGTCTGCAACGAGGGGAGAGATTCCGCAGATTGTAGCGGTTAGGCTCTTGAGCGTATATGTTCCAGCTGTGTGGGCATTGGTAAAGTGAATCCCTCCGCGCTTGGGCTTGTCAGCATGCTCAAATCCATCCTCGTAGTCGCCTGTGATGAAATTCGCTGTTGGTGTCAATTTGGCGAGTTTATCCTGTACATTTTGCGGCAGCTTCTTGTCGGGAAATGTATCGGCGAATCGATTCCAGATCAGGCTGTCCTTCTTGATGGGAAAGACATCATTGCGAGTGCTCTCGAGGAAAAACATAATAACGTGTCGAACATTAAGATCCTGCAATTTGCCCCGCAGAGATTCACGTAGGGGCTCCTCCAGATTGGAAACCTTCAACGGGTCAGATTTGGCGCTGTATCGCGGTTGTTCGCCGTACCAGTCGCGGAAGCCCTCAGGTTCATCGACCGGCTCAAGAGGAGTACCTTTTGGAAGCCAGTCCAGAGGTGCAGGCTTCTGAAGAGCTGTACGGTCGTCCCAGGTGCGTTGCACTCCTTTGCCAAAAACTGAAGGAAGATCATCGAGGAATGGCGAAGTTGAAGCGAAATCGACAAAAGGCAAAAGCCCACTGGTCCATGAGAGGAAAATGAGCGAAGGATCCTTGGGTCGTAATAGCGTGAGCGTGAAAAGGGCCGTCAAGAGAATAGTGACGATAGGATATGGTAGAAATCGGAGGAAGCGTATGCACTTGGAGCGCTTCGATGAGTTGTTGCCGTTCTCATGTCCCCTCAACGAACGACGTGTCGTAACCGTGATCTTCTCCTTGTACTCGTCCTCGGAAACCTCATCATAGCTGGATCCACTGTCGCTGCCGTCATTCCACTGCGGCAAATTCTCGCGTTGCGGAAGTTGATCGTAGGTCTTTCTCCAACTGTCAAAAAGTCCAAGCTTGCGACAGATAAAATTGAGAGGCCAGTTGACGATATCACCACCCCAACCAAATAATCCATAGCAGGCGCTCTGCAAGACACCACTGAGACACAGACAAAGCGTCAAGACTCCTAAAAACGCAGTGAGACCAGACATCATAATCGCTCTTGCCGATGGATCTGCGATGAACCCGATGTTGCGCCAGCGAATTTCAGAACCTGCAACGATGTAAAATGACACCGAGACCAAACCGAGAGCGACATTGTACGCTATTAAGCAGCTCGCGAGCGCCGTGATGCAGAAGCGTAGTTTGCCGGGGAAGCTGGGGACCCAGTGGCTGAGGAGGAGGCGAATGAAGAGAAGGAGGAGAACGTCTTGCGTGAAGAAGGAGAAGAAGAACAGAATCATGCGCTTGGGTGCTACTGATAACCTGTGGTTGTGGAGATGGACGCCTTTTGCGGCGCATACTGCTAATGTGACAAGGGCAAAAGCGAAGCGACGGTTCGCAAGGCGGGAGGTGAAGACCGAAGTCATCTTCTTGAAGGAAACCATCTTGAAGCCCTCCCAACGAGTAACAATATTGGTGTTTGAGAGGTAGAGGAAGGCGGGAAAGATTGGATCCCGACAGAAAGACTAGATGGAAGGTAGTGCGAGAAGCGGGCGTTGCTCGGCCCTAAGCGAATTGGTGATGCTACCTGTTACACTCTTCACGATAGGTACATGGTTGGGAGCACTGGGGCCGGATACAAGCACAAAAAAGAAGGAAGAGAAGAAACGGAAACCAGGCATGCGGGAAAAGAGACCTGGCGCCTCCAACAGCACATAAATATCGCTCATGGTTTGGCTTTCAATTGTGCCCCAAGGGTCCAACGCCTCCTGTCTACTAACGGCTAACGGACATTATTCTCGACGATCTAGAACCTGACAAGGGGTGTGGGGGCCCCAATTCAGACGCCATGTCCGTTTTGTTGACTTGCCTGCTTGCCTGTTGAGCATGAGCCTACCGTGGTCTTATGCTTCGAGAACGGCCGCCACTTTTGTAGAAGGATTAGCGCTTTACCCGTTACCGCATCCTGCAGAGCATTGAACGTCTGATGGACTAAATACTGAACAAAAGCTGTAGGATGCACGCGGGCACATAGAGTCTGGAAACTGCGCTGACTGGGCTGGCTGCGCCTCTCGAGTATTCTGTCCATTTTCGTTTACCGTACGGATACTCGTGACCAAGGTCCCTTAATAGTGGATGCATGCAATCTCGAACTCCTCGCCTCATTACGGCTCAACCAACCAAGGCCCATGTTGCCCAAAGACCCTGGTAATGACACTTGACCTGTTGAAGCTTAACTCGACTCTCCTGACAAGGTTGCGCAACTTTCAGATTCTGGACTTTTTGACGGACAGTGAGAAAAAGCTGGGGACCGCCCCTGAAAAATGTGGAAATTCAGGGTTGATGCTTGGTCCGGGGCTGTTAACCGCCTTGAGTTAGGCTTGAGTGTCCACTGAACAATGGCAGAAAGCTTGTTCTTCGTATGCGATACGGCGGCGCCTATAAGAAAATGAGCCTTCCTTTAATAAGGCATTGCCTGACTGACGTGAGTTTAATTGTGAGGTTCTACAAAGTACAAATGCCCCCTTCCCCCCGCCCGCTTCTCTCGGCACATCGTGTTCAGAGAGGCTGTGCCGGGTTTGTGCATCATTACGGCAAAGTGCATCCAACATTGGACACTGTCCTGTAATGAATTATGGACCGACAACAAAAACCTGGCATCAAGATTAATCCTCTCCTCTCTGTGGTGAGGTAAATTATCCCACTCAGGTACCCACAGCATGTCACCACAAACAGCCCGTTTCAGTTATGGCCGAGAATCCCCAGGACCCTTGTTCGCGTATCCTGGTATTTCAGCTATCGTCGATAATTTTACCCTGTATTTTCGCGATCGATGAGATTATACCGCCGAACTGGAAAACACAACTTGTCAATTGTCAACATCCCCCATTGACGAGAGGTTGATTCAGGTGGCTTCTTACACTTTATTAGCGAAATAACGATGTTTCCATGAATGACTCGAACCGGTGCCGGCCGGGTCTACACGCTTACCGCGCTAAGACATTTGCCATCTTAGCAGGCATGCTGGTAAGGCTGATCCTTCACTATAGCCATCTGTGTTCCGAGCCGACACATGAGTTTTTCTTTTTTGTTAAATAATGCAGAAACGTCATATACACCCCGGATTCACGCAAATGGTATTTCCCAATAACCACATATATCGTTGTAATGCGTGGAATGTTATTCTCTCACATTCACCTACAGCAATAGCCTCACTGGCCGAAAGATGACCAAATACACGTGGATCACGTACAGACAAGACGATTAATTCAGGGAAACATGTCGTGATATGGAAGACTTTAGCTGGTTCTCTGAGAATAATGGCGATGTTCCGGCTGAATAAGATATCTCCAGCCTCGGACAGACGCTTGATCCTATCTACTGTGATTCGCTCTTTCCACACGATTCCACCCTCTAGTCACAAAACCAGACTTGCAATGAGAGAGGATCAGAATTAATTCAACATCTGATAAACAGCCTTGACCTCCGGAACCTTGGCCTCAAACTCCTCCCTCGTCTCCTCCCAAACACGCTTCTGCGCAACCTTTCCGCTCTTGCGCTCGAAGAAAGGAGGATAGCTATCTCAGTTAGTCTCCAACACACAATATGGAATCTCACAAAACTTACTCAGTGGTATCAAAGTCCTGCATAATCTTCCCATGAGCATCCGCCCCCGCTGAAACACCATTAACAAGCGCAGCAGCACAAATTTCTGGTGCTCTGGATCCAAAGTTCTGAATCAGTCGTGGGATGAGTTGATCTTGGTTAGGGGCAGTAAGAGGGGTCCATGCAGAACCAGGGTCGGCGCTGTTGATGATCACGCTGTGAGGGAGCTTGGAGGCACGCTGGGCCAGTTCGCGAGTGAAGTAGAGAAGTAAAGCCTTGGACCGGCCGTATTGGTGTGCTTGTTGCATGCCGTCCTTGTTGTTGCTTAGATGCTTGAGGTAAGAGCCCTTGCTGGGCATGCCCATTGTGAAGGAGGAGGGGTAGATGCCGAAAGATGTGACGAATGTCATGACGGGAGGGTTGGAGTTGAGAGGGCTGGATTTGAGAAGGGGGAGGAGGAGGAGGCCGAGGAGAGCACCCGAGAGGTAGTTGATTTGGATGGCTATCTACGTCAGTATCTTATCAATCGCAAAACGGGACAAAACGTACAAGTCTCCCAGCCCTCGGGCGAAAGCTTCTTGTTAAAGGACAAGATACCCATCGTCATCAGAACATGGTCGAGCGTCTTGAGTTCCTGCGCCTTCCTGGCAATCTCCTGGCATCCCGAAAAGCTCATCAAGTCACCCTGCCATACCAAGATAGTAGGTTTCGCCTTGCCAGCAGCGGCCAATTCCTTCTCGATCTCCGTCTTCAACTCTCCACAATCTCTCACATCAACAAGCACAAGCGTGTCAACATCGCGATGCGCAAAGAGCTTAGCAGCCCTGGATCCAAAAGCGCCATTCGCGCCGGTGATGAGTGCAGTCCTACCCTTGTATGACTTTGTCGTGACGGTAGGTCGTCCATGACGTTGTTTGTAGAGACTCTGCCATGGAAAGTACTCTCTGAGAAACAGAGGGATGCCGTAGGTGATGACAGCGACGACAACCGTCGTTACCGCTGCGTAAGTGCCCCAATTGACCATGTTGGAATACAATTGAGAGATGTAGTTCTCATGCAATGTTGCGCGAGGAAGTGTTAATAAAGTGGCCTCAACGGATCGTACGTTTGCGGGGCAGAGGCGCCGCGGACCGGAAGATTGTTTTTACACCCTTGTTCACCGACTTTACTGGGCTGAGACATGATGTTTGACCCTCGGAGGTTGAATTGATAGGCTGAGATGAACAGCTGACTTCTAACGAGATTGATAAGATCATGTTAGATCGACAAAGTAGTCTTGTTTTTGGGTTCGGTCGTTGGAGTATTCGTATTCGCTCTATGAGGGGCAATGGATGGGTCTGGCGTGTGGAACGTGCTTGTATCTACGTCACTGTCATGAGCTGTTAATCCGTTATTGGATAGTCAGTCATCAGCATTGAAATAACATGGTAGAATTGAATTGACATAAGTCTGGGTATCTGTGGAAGGGGGCAGTCGTGGAAATCTCGCCCGCAATGAAATGTGATAGATTGTTGGCTCCCCGCAAAACTCGGTTCCCCCGTCAGCGTCACTCACGAAACGCATTACATTCTCATCACCCAGCCCGAACGATTTATTGGCTTTGCTAGAATCACTACAGAGAAGTTAGAGTCACGAGAATATTTCTTTCTAAACTGCCTGTTCTCACAATGGCCGAGTTCGGGCCGACATCGGACTTCACTGTGACATAAATGAGGAACAATCAGCTCGAGAATGTACATCTATAAACCCGGGAGGGAGAAGAAATCTGTAGTCTAACTATTGTTTTCTGATGAGATTTAGTGTCCGTTCACCCCGTTCGTGCCATTGGTGCCATTGATACCGTTCGATCGGACGTCGTGGATGGCCTTGGCAACGTAGTTGACGTTTCTCTTGTTCACTGCGACATAGTTAGCTTGAGGTCTTTCCGTAGATATAGGAAATAGGAGTCTTACAGCCAGAGATGGAGATGCGTCCCGACTTAAGGAGGTAAATGTGGAAGCGCTCCCGTAGAACCTTAACTTCGAGGGGAGTCAGGCCGGTGTATGAGAACATGCCGATCTGTGACTGAGTTAGCCCTGTTACTTTCTCAACTTGATCCCAATTGACTTACCTGATCGACGATATGGTTCCATGTACCAGGTGTCTCTAAGCGGATCAACTCATCATACAAAGCCTGTCGCATGGTCTTGATACGACCACTCATGACGTTCAGATCAGCCATCCAAGCAGCAGTCAACTCCTCACTTTCCAAAACTGTCTTGACAATCGTAGAGCCGTACTTGGGCGCCATGGAAATTTCAGATCGGAGAAGGTAGGAAAGTGTCGAGTAAGCGTTGTTTCGGATCTCTTGGGAGGGCTCCGCGAGGACCAGATGGATGGCTCCTGTGCGGTGTCCGTAGAGACCAAAGTTCTTGGAGAAAGATTGAGCGACGATCATATCGGGTCGGGGCTGCTGTTGGTAGAAGTATCGAATAGCCCAAGCATCCTCAGCTGGATCACCAGAGGCGAAACCCTGGTATGCGGCGTCGAAGAAGGGGAAAAGTTGCTTTCGCTGGCAGACTTCTGCAATCTTCTTCCACTGCTCCTTTGTAGGGTCCAGTCCAGTAGGGTTATGCGCGCAAGCGTGAAGCAAAACAGCATCACGAGGTTGAGCCTCCTCCTCAAGCGTCTTGATCATACCCTCAAAGTCCAACGAACAGTCCGACTTCTTGTAGTAAGGGTACAACTTGGGCTTGAGTCCGACAGACTCCCAGATCATATGGTGGTTAGCCCATGTCGGATCTGACACCCAGATACTCTGCGGTCGAAGATAATCGGCCACGAATCTCGCACCGATATGGTTGGCTCCGGTTCCGGAGACGGTCTGCACGGAAGCAATGCTCAAATCATCCTGATGCGCAAAAATAAGATCCCTAGCAACTTTGAGGAACTGCTGGTCGCCCTCAATAGGAAGATAATCATGTCTGGTCAAGCTAGCCTCCTCGAAGAGATCCTTCTCTACACGGGTAACGACCTCGAGGGGCCAAGATTTGCCATCGTCAGTGCAGTAAACGCCGACGCCAAGGTTGACGCGGTCTGGGCTGGTGTCCTTTCTGTAGAGAGCCAGGAGATCAAAGATCTCGTCTGTTGGCTGAGGAGGCAGTGAGGCGAAACAGGACATGACGGGATGGGTTGATATGATATGTAGTTGTATGAGTGAGTGAGTGAGTCAAGGCGGTGGAAAGAAAGATCGGTCGGTCGGTGCGAAGTGGTCCGGGAAAGTGGGTATTTTAGTTTTCTGTTCGGCCTTTCAGGGTAGGGCTAGTGGTTGTTTGGTCAAGCCATTGTCTCCAGCCACTTGAACGCTGAACAATGGTAAGCTACGTAGGAAGAACGCCATGAAACAAACAATCTGATTTCTCAGTGTTCATGGCGCTGTCATGAGATCAATTGATGGGATCGTGCATCACTGGGAAGAGCACAATTGGTCGTTGTTGAAACACGGATAATGTCTTTTTCTACAATCGATAACCCGATGGTACGGTGGTATGAGTCGAAGGCTACAGTACGCATCGGATGCTCTTCTTCTCCACGATCCAATCGATTGACACAATTGACAGTTTCTTCAAGTCCCACTGCTAGTGGTCCCCAGTGTTGCAGTCTAATTGGAGAGACAGGATTGGCTACGAAAGAGGCAACCGATCATAAGCTGAATTATCCGAGACCAACAGAACCCCTGCCAAGAACCAAGGATTAAGGCTTCGCGACTAACTGCTCCCTCTTTGAAGGGTTCTTTCGGTCTCTTACTGTATTAATTTTTTCTCATCCTATAGTTTTTTTTGTTTCAAGTTAATGGTAGCGGAAAGTCTCGGGCTACGACCGGATCATTAGATATTCCGTTCAAGCTTCAAAATGTGACGTTGGGACTTCACTTCGCCACGCGGAGAAGTCCGAGACCCTGCCTTAGTTTGAGACAATCATTGAAGATCAGCATCGTCACCGCAAAATCTCATCGAATCTTATAATGACAGCAGATAGTCATCCAAGTCCAAGCTTTATCGTGCCATGATGAGTTGTGTCGATTCAACAGCCTCATCAATGCTCAACTCCTTCTTGTTGATGCCTCGGCTTGATCGTATTTCTTGTTTCATCTCAACGCTAACATCAAAGGCCAAGATCGGACCGACGTTTTCGTCCAAGCGTCCCCCTAAAACTTCCCTAACCTTGTTACTTCGCCCCCAAAACATCCCCTAAGCTCCAAGGCATCAAAAATTTCCTTTTCTCTTGTCCCCGTCCTTTCCGAGTTCCCCAGACACAACCGAGATACTCATCTAGGTCCAACTCCATTCCTTCAATGACGTCTACGTAATCACCATTTCATTCCTTTGGCTCAAATGCACCCATTATCATGGCTTTTTCTTACTCTGGTTCTTGTTTTTACGCGTGAGGCTTACGCGGCCCATGTGCAGTTTAAGCACTGCAACGGTCAACCTGACCAATACTCAGACGATCACTTCAATCCAAACACCTTGAGGGCCTTTCTGGAGAAGAGGAATGATGAGACACTTCTTTCCTTTCAGCTTATGGCTAGTTATCTCACCCCGGCGGCTTGTGAACGCTCATTACTCGACAATGCTTCAGTTGAGGTGAGTTTAGGGGCCTTAGGAGGAACGAAGCGATATAACGGCGATATCGAGAACGCGACCTGTAGGAAGATGGAATTTAAGCAGATCAACAAGAAGTTCTATCTGCAGGCTGTGGATGTCTTGTTTAAGATCGACAACCCTTCGCCGCTGGCGGCTTATGAGGTTGAACTCAACATTGATGGACCGGATCATTTTTCTGCGGCTTGTATGAGGACCTTCTTAACGCCGGACATTGGGTCAATCTTCCAAGACATATCGTTCTGGGGACCTGCTTTGACGTTTATCTTGGTTGTAGTTGTTGCTGCTTGGCGAGAGTGGTATAATCTGGTACATCCCCCGACAGATGACGATGAAAGTGGTCCAGAAAGAAGTTCAAACAGGTCTCATCTTACACGAATTGCCGACTGTCTTGCGTACCTCCAGTTCATCTTCTTCTCAAGCGCCCTTAGCATCAGTCAGCCTGGATTCTTACAACCGGTCGTTACGGGAGTGAGCTGGTCAACTCTCATGCTTCGAACCGGAATAGTGTGGAGAGATTCTAATTATTATGGCATCCACGATGGTATTCACGAGATTAATGGTACTTTCGGTGGAACGTCGGGTCTTGAGCATATGACGCAAGTCATGGCTGCACCAGTTACAGTCAACACATGGACAAACATTGCTACTCTGGCCCTTCTCATTCTCGTCGTTATATACGGTATTCTTCAAATCGGCTTACATTTGAGATGGACAAAAGATTGGTTCCGACAGACTGGTACTTGGGTTCTCGAGAGCTCCACGATAGAACGACACAAGGCCACGATTTGGGTTGCTTTACGGGTATTTCTCAGCTATCTCTTGCTTCCTCTGACGGCATGGACGACGTATCAACTTAGCGGTGCGAGGTTCCGACCTGTTTACTACACCATCCTGGTGATTCTGGTGGTTGTTTTGCTTGTGATTGCAAGTTGGTGGGGATTAGCCTCGAGAAGCCCGCAGAGCATGGGATACCTGCTCATTGACGACATTCTCAGGCAAGATAGCAGCGACGAACCATCTCGAACTCAAGACTACTATACCTGGGTTACTTTCATCCTGCTCTTCGCTCGCGGAGTCATCATCGGTGGATTACAGCGTTACGGCACCGTGCAAGTTTGTTCTCTGATAGCATGCGAAGTCATCCAGATCTGTTTCCTCGCATGGGTTGGAGCAGCGCCTGGACTATTGTCAAAACCTGTCTTGATGGCTGGCGCACGGCTCATTATCCTTTTGCTCTGTCTGGGAATGATTCCTGAAATTTGGAGTCATACTGCAGCCAGTGCTCTCGGCTACATAATTCTGATCTTTCACACCATTTTCATCATCGGCATGTTTTTGGCTCCTTCGGTTTTTCAATTTGGAGAACTTGCTGCGACGAGCTTTCAGGAGTGGAAGACTTCTCCACCCCGGCATCGCGACTCAACGCAACCTCAGGTATGTTGTTCCATCTCCGTGAGTCGTAACCAATACTAACCTTACAGGTCTTTGGTCTACGCCAACTCGCAAGACGTCCCACAAATAGGACAAACCTCTCGGAAAGAGGCATCATCGACTATCGCAACAGCTCGTCAAGCTCAGGCCACTCGACACCCGAATCATCAAACTCGTCATCGAACCGAGACTCAGAGCCCGTCTCACCAGAAGCACTTCGCACATACTTCCGCTCTCCCCGCCCCGAGCGCTCAGTATCTAGTCTTTCCGACAGAAATCAGCAATACGAAATTGCAAGACCTAAACGATCAATATCATCCTTTTCAGACAGACATACAAGATCGATGTCCAGTCTTTCTAGTAGAAGTCGTCACATCACGTCGTTTGACATATCCCGCCCCGAAACTGTTTACGAAAATCCTCACGAATACGAGAACCCCCACGAAAGATCGTCTGAGGGGTCGAGTCGAAGTGATGGCAGCGGTGATATCGCAGGAGCCCCGTCGCCATGGGAGATGGTGTTACCATCGCCTTTGGGTGTAGATTATTCGGTTAGGGAGATTGATCGGTACTATGTCAGGCCGAGACAAGTGGAATTTGGTACTGCTGGTAATGCTGATGATTCTATTGAGACGGCACAGGCTGGATGGATGGATAAGCTCAAGTTTTGGTCATGATTAAAATCAATGCATACATCCTTTGCACTATATATAGCAACCATGGGAGCAATCCCGTATAATACTAGAATAATAAATACCTGAAACGTTTGAACACGATCACCGGCTTTGTCATTTTCAATAGCTTAGACTAGTACTTAGGCTACTACTTTATTGTGATAGCCTGAGACTTAGAGGATACTTGTTCTGTCACGTACTTGATTGTATAAATAAATGTATTGCCGGAGACCGTCCGATACTACCCCGGACAGACTCCGAAACCTTCGGACATCCACCGGATCGGTATAAATCCAGGCACGAACCACTCCAGATAGCCCCACGATCATGACTGCCGATCCCAGTCCTAAAAATTCTTTAAATTCCTAGATACCCCAGATTTATTGTTTCTCTATCTTTAGTTCTTGGAACAAAACCCTGCTTCCAATACCAGCACCATGAAGTTCACAAGCCTTTTGGCTACGATGGCCGTATATGGCAACGTCGCCAAATCTCACCCCACACAGGAGAAGATGCCTACACCTAAGTTGCCGCAATCATCATGGAATACCCATACACACTGCTTTGACCCAGAACATCATCCCTTTAAGAGCTCACGTTCCTACACACCGGAGGCCGCTCCCTTGGAGGATTTAATCAAACAATCACCAGCCGATAATGTCATGATCGTACAAGCAACGATTGAGGATGGTTACAGCGGTCTTTTGGACACTCTGGCCAAGGGGCATAAGAAGTATCCCAACAAACAGATTCTCGGTACTATATTCTGGGATCCTGAAGACTCAACCTTGAAGAACAAGAGAGATGGTGAATGGGATAGGCTGCACAAAGCCGGAGTGCGGTCTGTTAGGATCCATGGCTCATATGGTGGTTCCGGCGACGACCTGGACTGGGTTCTCGAGAAATTTGTGCAGGTTGCTACATATTGTCCTCTTGAACGACACGGCTGGACTATTTCGGCACAATTACCATTGGCTATGTGGTCGAAGATGAAGGACTCTATCTTGAATCATCCGAAGTTGAAGGGTGTAGCAATTATCGCGGATCACAATGGCTCTGCGACGCCCAAGGACTACGATACTGCTGAGTTTAACGACTTTCTTGCGCTGTTGAAGACTGGAAGATTTTACAGTAAAGTCGGCGCTTTGCATAGACGATCCGACGACATTTCCCTCATGGAGCCAATTATCGAGGCATTTGTGAAGGCTGCACCTGGTGGGTTAGTCTGGGGAAGCGACTGGCCTCACGTCGACGCTTCTGTCAAAGGACTTGAACCAACACCTTCTCTCAAAGTGGATACAAATAAGGAGTTGCGATTATTGAGGGGATGGCTTACAGATGATCAATGGGAGAAGATGTTTGTGTGCAATCCTGCACGAGTCTTTGGTGTGAACAAGCCTTAAACTAGTAAAAGGCATCATCACATTACAATATTTAGTGTATTTAGTTTGGGTTTAGTCTAGATGACAAAGTCTTTAGACTAGCATAAAATGCCTAAATAGCTGACACCTCCTGGCCGTTAAAGCAACAATCCAGCATCCTAACGATGATGAACGTCGCTCTATATGAGATTCCTCCCTGTTCCCTTGATCCGCGCATCAAATAAGTATCTGCAGTCGCATTCACCGTCTTGGAACTGATGAGTAGAACACGGGTATTGAGGTCAGTTGGGTTACTGCTTTCGGAAGAGAGTCTAAGCACTGGAGCAGGTAGGGTAAAGTTGCATCGACGCGTAAGGAGGCTGAGGGTAATACATGCCGTTATGAATATGAGGCACACTAATAACAAAGAATTGTTAATCAAATAGATTGTGTTCTGAAGCCTGCTATTTGCTTGTAGTTTCCCATCGAACAAGTTGATATGTCGCCCTGACCAAGAACACGAAGAAGATGCGACGTGTGGTGTTCGGTGAACAACAATAATAAACTTTCTATAAATAACTTGGGATATCCTCCCAAACGTTGATCTTCAACAACAGTTCAACAACCGATCTCACTAGCTACAAGTCTAAAGAAACTACATTACACTAACTCCCAGAAGTTCTCGCGCAGCATCGCCAAAATGGATCAAGCAAACGCTGTCCTCCTCATGGTACAGCTTAGGGTTCGTGAGAAACAAATCTCGGATCAAGATCAAGATGCTCGCCGTCGCAAGCGCTACCACGAAGCAGAAATGGAGGAGCAGAAGGCCATAGTTCAGGAAAAGGACGCCCTGATCCAGAATCTGCAGAAGCAGATTTACGCGCTCAAAGGTGAGGTTGAGATGCTAACAAAGACCATACAGAACCTGCCAAGAGGCAGATCTAGCCTTCCCTATGATCCCTGTCGAGACTAGTTATCTATGCCAAGTTGAGGAGTCCCGGCAGACAGTTTAGTATGTGGGTGAGGCTGGTACGGAAGGCATGAGGTGTTAAACTAACATTGATATCTTGCTGCAGGTCGCGAAGAGGGGCTATACAAGGTAGGTACGGAGTATCTGGGCTGGTTCCTAGGTAGGTAAATAAAATGCTATTGATACTTGACATACTTCACTGGATCAACTTTCCACATTTGATGAGAATCAGTAATTTGTCTACAGAGTGACTGTGATAGACTGACTCAACAGGCTATCTGGTGAAACAGATCAAATAGATGATTGCATCGTAACGATGTAAGCAAAAACTATTTCCCGTTTCCAACAACTGACGATGAGTAAGTTAAGACAATCTCATATGCTATCTTACAACTGAGGAGACTTGATAGTGGTCGAGGAAATAATGGCCTGCATCAGTGACCCACTGGGCGACTCTGGGAAGTCCATGACAATAGTACTAACAGAAGCAGAATTACCAATGCTCCGCTCAGAACGGACTACTCGGGGTCTGCTAGTGACACATCTGGCGATACGATGCCCGAAAATGCGTACTTAATATAACAATAATTTTCTTGGATCGCACATAAGCCTCCAGAGTCGGGTTGAGAGGAACTTGTCCACGAAAAGGCTCACTGGCAAAGTTCTCGGGCGTGTCAGGGACACCACAATCGGTCATATAGCTGCTGTACCCGATGAACCAATTAGGAGGATCTACCATTCTAGCTTGGCTTGGAGGTCATTTTATCTTCCGCATGAAGTGACTTTATTGTTTTGTCTCTTATGCTCTACCTTCAATTATTCCAAAACCCCGAGGACGATCGCACCGGATGAGAAATTTTAGATGGAAATTAGCGTTCAGATGAGATTAAGTTGAAAGAAAACTGACGGCTACCATATCTCGTTAAGCTTCTTACCTGGATCACGAGCTTTGCTCCTTCTTCTTATTCATACCGATCCCCGAACCTTTGGCTGTACAACCGCCGCCATCTGAAGCACACTGGAAGGGATCCGATCCCTTCCTGAAGAGCTTAGTATCCTTGCATCCCTCGACAAAGTACTGGTAGAAGCTACCAGTGGAGTCCTCCTCGACAGTAATGAAGCGCCCTCCGTCCGCAGCATCGTCATCCCAGTAGATAGACCATCCATCGCAGCTGCCATTGATGAAGATCTTCTTGTCATTGGCCGGGATGTTGTCGAAGTTACTCTTGCAGCTCTTGGGGTACTGCTTAACAGCGTTGGAGCATTCATCAAACTTGATGTCGAGCTTGCAAAGGCTTGAGCAGCAGTTAGGTAGACTTTCCAGATCTGTGCCGCATTTGACCATTGCAGAGACATCGGAAATGCTGATCGTCCAGTCTCAGTTTTTAAGGCCGAGGTTCTTGGAGTGATCTCGTCCTGAGCAGAGTTTGTCGACTGATGGATTAATGGTCTGATGGGTCGTGTTAGCAATAGTGTGAATGAAGATAGACGAGATTGTTACCATTGCAGAGGCAGGGATTGCGGTCAGGGCCATTATAGCTGCGAAGAGAATCGATCCTAGAGTTAAAGGCATACTGACGACTGGATAAAGCTGAGTAGTTTAGTAGCTAGCAGTAATGTGGTAGTCAATTGAGAGACGAGAAGCTGTGTACCATGGTTGTGCTTGATGTTGCTGGAAGGAAGAGGGAAACGCCCGGATGGAAGCAAGACAGCACATTTTTTAGATGACAAAATAGAGTGATTGAGAATGAGAAAAGGGTGAAAGAAATTATAGTGTTCTCCTTGTTTAATGATATAGAAAGAAAGTCATCTACAGAAAATGCAAAAAAACATACAGCAGCGGGGATTCGCTGGTCGTCACCGACCCAACTACTAATCCGCCCCTTATTAGCTTATCTATGGGAGAGCGGACGGGATCCCGAGTTCTCTAATAGGTATGGCCGTATGT
>QGED01000024.1:0-73822 GCA_004367475.1 Fusarium camptoceras
CCCCGAGCTCTTTGGATATGGAGTTGTTCCTCCGCCGAATTCTCTTCTTTGCTTAGGATTCATAGAAATTGGATGCTGAGCCACCCTAAGAGCTCAAACGAGACTGGATGCATTAATTCGAAAGCGCATACTACGCAGACGACTACAACTCATGACAAGGTCAGCCCATGATGACCCGTTTCAAGTTCTTCTCCTCGCTATGACCCGTACTTGTACACATCCTCCTAAATGCACCATCCTTCTCCCACAACTCCCTTGGTGTCCCAAACTCCACCATCCGCCCTCCATCAAGCACCATGACCTTATCAAAGTCGGCAACAGTACTTAGCCGATGCGCGATAACGATCATGGTCCTATCAGTAAACCATTCGCGAATACTCTTTTGTATTAAGATGTCGGTTGCCATGTCAATCGCAGACGTCGCTTCGTCAAGAACAATAATCTTCGAAGCAGCAAGAAGCGCACGCGCGATGCAGAGGAGTTGTTGTTGGCCTTGGGAGAGGTTGCTGCCGGACTCGGATATGGGACTTGATAAATCGTTGAAGATGCTGCTGTCGGACGTATGGTCTTGGCCTATGAGATGGACTCTGACGAGGGCTTCATATAGTTCAATGTCGGTGTATTCACCGAATGGGTCGAGGTTGGAGCGGATCGTTCCGGAGAAGAGGACGGGGTGCTGTGGACTTGTTAGTTGCATGCAGTCGAATGAAGGGGACAGTCCTACCTGAGGAATGATGGACATCTTTGACCTCAAGTCTGTCAATTTGAGCATCGATATATCGACCCCATCAATAGCTATACTTCCCGACCTCGCCTCAAGGAACCGGAAGAGCGCCAGAGTAAGTGAAGATTTACCAGCACCAGTCCGGCCTACCACACCAATACGCTCTCCGTGTGCAATCTTGAAGTTTAGACCGTTTAGCACGGGCGGTAGATCAGAAGCATACGCGACCTCCAAATTCTTCACCTCAAGACTACCAGAGCTTGGCCACGCTGCAGCAGCATTCAAGCCACCAAGGTATTCCGTTTTGAGATTCATGTACTCCACCACTCGCTCCATGGAGTTCATCTCCAATTCCATGTCTCCATACGATCGAATCGTCCAGCGAAGACTTTCTGAAAAGTCTAGTATGAACGAGAGGGCTAGTCCAGCTAGCGCGGCGTCAATAGACTTAGCGATAATCACGACACCAACAGTGATGCTGAAGAGAGCAGTGATAAGAGCCATGCGGAAGCTCATCCACCGATTAGCCAAGGCGATGTAAAACGTTGTCATCGTCCAAGCATTCAGGTTGCTGTGCATTTGCTCAAGATACGTCTGAGTCTTCCGAAACGCGCGGATAGTGGCAATGCCAGCTAATGTCGTGTTGAACAGCTCAAACACAGGTGACTTGGCGTTGCTTTCGAGGCGCTTTAAAGGTCGACTAGCAATCAGGTATCTGTTACCTATGACAGCGCCGATGGCCAACAGCACGACCGCCGGAGGAATAAGGTACACAGAAGCGAAACAAGAAGCGATGCAGATACTGACAAGTCTCAGCAGATGTGAGAAGAACAGCGACCATGTCAACGCTACCCTTTCATCGATAATATTAAAGTCCGCCGTGAATCGATTCAGGATCCGACCGGTGTGGACGGTGTCCAGCCACCGTAGAGGGGCATGCATAACAGCGAAAAGCATCTTTTCGAAGAGGGATTTGCTGGCTCTGACGGCAAGGTAGTAGGACGACAAGTACCTTAAAATCCCGACAGCTGCAGTAGCAACAGAGATCACGATATAGAGCTTCAAATAGAACAGAACATCAGGATCTAGTTCAATCTGCGTGGAAGACCGGAAAAGAAGCTGTTGTGTCGAGAATGTCGAACCGGCAATGTGAAGGCCGTCTACACTTGACCTAGCAGTCCAGATGCGAAGAATCCAGGCTCTTCCTAGAATTCCTGCTTGGTAGGCAAGGTAAACGGCGATGCAAATGATCCATGGGCGAACACCACCACTGCCTTTGACATATTCCAGATAAACTCGCCCCTTCACATTACCTTTCTGGCGCGTTTCCTCTTGCATGAACTTCTTGGGCGCATCTTCTGGCTTAGAAGGCTTGATTTCGCCCCCGACAGTAGAAACTGAGGATTGACGGCGGCCTGAGAAATGATGAGGGCCGTGACCTGCCTTCGCAGTGTCCTGAGTATCTGCAACCAGTGCTTCTGAGTCTAATTGGCCATCTGACAGCTCGAATTGACTCTTCGGGGGCCCGGAATAGAGAACACCGCCATCTCCAAGCTCAACAAAGAAGCTAGCACCAGGCATAACAAGACCCAAATGATGAGTGACAACAATCCTCGTCCTTCCATGACAGATACCCCCAGTAAGACAATTGTCATAGATAGAAGCTCCGACATGAGAGTCAACAGCGCTGAAAATATCCTCCATCAAGAGAATCTCTGCACGTGAGTATACAGCTCGCGCAAGAGTAACACGCCATTTCTGGCCGCCGCTTAAATTGACACCATTCGCTCCAATCTCGGTGTCATCACCGTCTTGAAGTAAAGAAAGATCTTCTCTTAGAGCACAAGCTTCTAGGACTTGCTTGTATCTTGACTTATCCATCGGGAGACCGAAGAGGATGTTGTCGCGAAGGGAAGCATTTTCTAGCCATGGTGTTTGACTGACGTATGCAATTGAGCCTGGAATAATCCAATTTCTAGTCTCGATCGGCTGTTTTCTAGGCACATAGATTGAGCCGTTCAGTAAATCCGCTTCTCCTAAGATTGCAGACAATAGGAGAGTTTTGCCTGTACCGACCTTGCCAGACACGACAGAGAGTGCATGGTTGGGAAAAGACAGACTAAGCTTGGAGAGAGCAAATTCACCTTCCATGAACTTCTCGGAAGCGCTGGGCCAGGCGACAGAAGCATTGTGGAAACTGATTCTATCTCCAATGAGCAACTCAGTTTCTTTCTCTGGTTCATCAAGATAGGTACTGATTCGCCTCAGCGATACTAACGAATCGAGGCCCAGAGTGAATAGTTCCGGAAGAGAGCCCAGTGTTGTTTCAAGAGTATTAAATATTCCGATACTGACGAATGCGACGGAAGGCAATAGTGTACCATGAACAAGTACATAGGCAGTTAAGGCCGCGACAGCCAACAAGATTGGGCTAATAACCCAGCATGCAAACAGTCCACTATCAGCAAGAAAGAACTTCCATAACGTTGCCAACTCAGTGTTTCGCAGAGCTAGAATTCTCTGTTCCCATTGTGCTTCTAGAGCTGAGAACTTGATCTGTCGCAGACCAGTAAGCACCTCGCTGATCTTGGATAGCTTGACGTCGCGATGTCTCATCAATGTTCTCGACTCTGCAAGCACCTTGCCAGAGAACCAGGTATTGAAGGGTAAAGTGAGGGCCCATGCCACAATACCTGCGATAAGGGGAAGCCATCCAAGGATACGAAGAAGGAAGATTGAGAAGGTGACGAGTTTGACGACGCCAGCTATGATGAGAAAGTGGTATTGGAGGAAGTAGAAGAGACGCTCAGTGTCGATACCGACCAAATTGACGATGGCTTGGTGAGACTTCAGGGAGGTCTCGTCTTCTTCGGATGTAGTATCGGACTCGGAGACAGAGTCATCGTCACCGCCCGCAGTTCTGATGTTCTTCCGCAGTAGAACTTTGCCGAAGATGAGTCCAGAGATCTGAGATCTAACCGGTAGGGCGAGACTTTGAAGAGAATACCAGTATGCCCAACCCTCCATCCACTAAAAGCCGTCAGTCCGTGGCCGCACTGCAAAAGGAAAAAGATTTAAAGGACTTACCGAATCTAATAAATTCGAAAATGCCATGCCCAAGACGAATACCATCAACTTCACATTATCTGATGGTGTTGTGCGGTCCTCAAGGACGTTGATGATCTTTAGCATGAACCAGAACGGAAGAATGCTAACGGCGCACCGAACCAGAGTTATGATCCATAAAAAGACAAACCGACCCTTATACAAAGCCATTATATAACGGACCAGTGATTCGTGTCGTGGTTGTTGATCCCACTGCTTCTTGAGCTCTTGCGATCGCAATCGTGCGTCCGCGTGGGGCACATCTTTAGTATCCAGGTCTTGCTGTTGCGCAGCATGACGCAAAAGAGGTTGAATCCACGTCCAAGTCAAACGTCCCAGCAAGGAAGTGGTCCATTGACGATCGACAGCGACGCTTTTGTGGAAGACATCAGGCCGTCTCGGGAGACAGGTGCTGGCAAACGTCAATGCGATGGCGGATAAGGTGTTGAAGACAGTAAGAACGATCGCGCTCGTGGGAAGTTGGCCAGAATTCGGGTATAAATGGCTGAGTTGTGGTAGCGATGAGACTACCAAAGCTAAAGCACTGGCTAGTAACAATATTCCCAGTTTGTGAGTTGCCACAGGTAAGTGCTGTACAGCGATGCAAATGCTATGAACAAAGGCCAGCACCTAAGCACATTAGATCGTAGAATCCAGCCAGAGGGAACAACTTACCCAAGTCGCAACATTTAATACAGCCACGATAACAGCCCCATGGTGAAGCGTAGTCAAGGCCAAACTGGCAATGGATACTCCAGTGCCAATTGCAGAAATCGCGATAATGAAGCCCTTCGGCAACTTGTTCGTAAACCTTGCAAGAGTTTTTGGCGAGGCACATCCATCGGAATCTTCGTAGAATTGATCCCTAGCTTTCCCGTTTCTCGACTGGGCAAAGGCCGATTGCAACGCAACAGAACATGAGAGTAACGATACAGCCAGCGCAACGCTGCCTAGAGACAGAAGAAAGGTTTGACTCATGATTCAAGCATTGGAGTATTCGCCAGAGTTGTGTAAGATGAGATGCTGGAAGCCCAAGCCTGGCTGATCCAGCGTCTAGCGATATACAGCTCCCTTCAAACCTCAACCAAGTATGCGTCGCAGTGGATGATTACAGATTGCCAATTTTCTCGTAGCTATGTCATCTAGAGTGATTAAGCTACGGACTTGAGTGCATCAGACCCCTGCTGCGATCTACGAGACTATCGATGGAAAGGCCCGAGAGTTTAGTCCACCTCCGCGAGACACGGGATAATGAGGCCGGCCAATGCTTGGATGTCTCACCGTCAGATTATAGCAGAGAAACAAACAGTGGAGAAAGTCAAATGCTAGGCAGCTAGAGAGTTATGGAGTGAAGGGGATGTTATCTCTAAGACATGACAAATACGAGGTTGCCCTTGATGTGAATCACAGCAGGAATGTCATCCACTGCTGATGTTAAAAATAAGCAAAGGTCATTCACGATTAATTTATACTTGGGCGAATAAATATACGCATCATACGACAGTTTCATATTCTATGGGACACCAAGGGATGTCGCCCGTACTACTTTCTCATAACTGAACAAAGCCACGATCCGCCTGAAGACACTGCAACAATTCGCCCTCCACTAGCTCTCCAAGTCCCAAGTCCCAATAGTTTACCATGAGCGACATGGTATGTGCCGACGAGAGGATATTGCACCATTCCTTCTGAAGCACGTAGTACAAGATTATAGTTGCGGGGAATGATGCGCCGCTGCACGACACATGATACGCCAGGGACGATATCAGCAGAGGTCAAACCTTCGAGGCGGGACATCCATTCGTCAGCCGTTAGGTCATCACCAAAAATGATCCCATCGCCTTTTCCGCTGCGAATGGGTTTAAGAATAAAGCCATGTCGTAGTTGGGGAGTACTGCATGTTGCTTGAATGAGGTTGTTCAGCTCATTGGAGCCAGGAAGGATCGTACCAACGATACCACTTCTCAGAGCCTCGGCTTGCGAATCTGTCAGAACGCCACGAGCCAACAGTCGCGGTAATTCTTGCCTGATAATTCCCAGCATGCGTTTGTCGTGTACAAGTAACACGGTACGCATATCATTGAAGCATCGGAGGCTGACCTGTCGTAACACCTCCAAGTCCAGCGCGTCAAGTTCCCGCTGATGGAGTTCCAATCCTACTTGGTGGATTTCCTCCCAGACCTCGCCGTTCTTGGCTGTGAATCTCCAAGCATTGATCGCCGACTCATCAAGGCCCTTAACGACGCAACATAGTCTGTACCCTGTTTTGCTGCGCAAATCTGGGAGTAGTCTCAGCTGTGCTGGGGTTACCAGTCTAGGCTTAATGCCGAAGCGACGCCAGACAGCATCAATAAACATGTGAATATCAATGCCCTTTTCGTCACCCTTCAGCAGATGCAGGGGATACTCTGGATCGAACAAGCTGAATAATCCCTGCAAGATCTACATTGCTGTCAGAATAAAGCGTGGCGCAGTGTGGGGTTTGGAATCTCACCATCTCAGGGTCCGTGGCGCCAACAAGCCCTGTTGTTTCACCTCGAACACTCCGATTGATGGCTTCTTGACCGTATGCCTCATGCATGAACCCATTAAAGGAGAATCGCGCATTGATTTCGGTGATGCAATATGATTCTTCGCGCGCGGTGGTCTCTTCTACCAGGAAGTCTGGCCGCCATGAGCCTAGACACTGCGAAAACTGAGGCAGGTTACCGATCGCGACCTGTTTCTCGATCCACTGAATGTCTTGTCAAACCTATCCCTGTGGGTGTTCGGTCTCATAGGTCGTACTCACCTGGAGCAGCTCTTCTTCCCTGGTCTCCAAGGGCATGCGTTCTGGGAACCGGGCTTCTGTGTCACTCCACCAGCGCTGCACGATATCCGCAATGGCTGCTGTCAAAGCCTCATGCAGATATTGCATCTGCTGCTGGTGATGTTCGCCCACAAGAACAGGACGCGGACAACCTGAGGCGTAGGAACCATTGTGCCAGAGGTTCGCGGGGCATAGCTTCAGGACTGACTCCTGTAGCCGGGCTTCCTCTCGCGCAAAGGCAGCCACATCCATGCTGTGACCGGGGACAGGTGCAACATCATCGGCACTGGGGCCGACAAAGATATGAGTGAGCTGTTGGGTGTGCATTGTGAGAGTGGAGGGCTGAAGCTTGAAGGTGGGTTGGTTTGTCGGATAATATTCAAGGAAAAAGGATCATTGCAAGGCTATTTATGCACGGAGAGACAAGATCTGGTATTAATAACGAAAATAACTTCAGGTCAGTCAAGACAAGGAGGTGGTTCAAGTTGTCTGATGGGCGGATGTCATCGCACCCTCCCCGGTCAGTAGTGGATACCATTGAAGACATCCAACTTAACAGTGGCAGGAACGACACAAATGATGCAGGTTGATTCTTCGTGTTTTGACATGGGAAGTTGCTTCTCAACAAACCTAGACCCAGACAAGTCCCTGTGGACGCGCCCTCCATGGGCGCTGTTAATAAGGCCAAAGCCCCATCTGGGTCTTAGTCACTTTCTCGTCTTCATCATACAGCCCATTTACTGCCCATCATGATTTTTTCAAGTACTGTTCGTCGTCTTCGACCCTTTGCCTCAAATCCTTATTCCCAATCAGCCCGCGGCCTTGCGACGTTGGCTTCGCAGCACATACTCCAAGTCCTAGAAGCACCTACTCTCTCGTACGCCAAGCAACGCGAACATGTCGACCGAGTGTCGTCGCAGCTAGAACGTACAGGCATGCTCAAGATCAGTCTTGGCTTCCCCGACACCTCAAGCTCATATCTCAAGCAGCTTCTTGTCAGCCTGCATGAGCACCATCACCATCGCCTGCCTATATCGCATAGTGCTAAGCGTGGCTGGTTTTGGGATGTTCGACCCAACGAGACTACGTTCCAGGCGGGTAACCACCAAGTATGGGTATTCTTTAACACTTGATTGACTCCTCTAACCAACTTGCTAGGCCCGATCGGAGACCATGAATGAGTTCCCGTAAGCTTTATGAGAATTCCCAACAAATAGAAGGATTGGGAGGGGCTAATCAAATTACTTTTGTCCAGTTGGCACAGTGACTGCAGCTACGAAGAAGAGCTACCTCGATACTTTGCTCTTCAGGTTCTTCAACACGATCGCTACGGTGGAGGAACACTCTCTGTGATGAACGTTGAGAAGCTCAATGAACTTCTTTCCGCAGAAAGCAGAGCTGCTCTCATGGCACCCGAATTCCGCATTGAGGTCCCACCTGAATTTATGAAAAATCAGAGTAGAAAGCACATCACAGGAAGTATTCTCATGTCGAATGGTCAGTCGACTATGATCAGGTTCAGAGACGATATCGTCACGCCATTGACATCCCGAGCAAAGCTCGCGTTGCAAGAGCTTCGTACAGCACTAATGCAGCAGGAGGTACAAGCACATACAACTGTGCACCTCAAATCGACAGATTTACCCAAGGGGTCCATAATTCTCATGGATAATCGTCGTTGGTTGCACGCTCGGAACAACATCAAGGATCCTGAGCGTCATCTTCGCAGAGTGAGGTGGGATGCACGTGCTTTCGACAGCTCCAACTAGGGTGTTAAGAGGGGCAAGGATGCGTCATGTCGTATAGCTGAGTTTGTACTTGATCTTGCATGCAGGTTGCATACATGGAATATCTTATTTTTTGCGCTACACCTCATCGATTTATTGTGGTGCAAAGACCTTGCAGCTTTTTTTCTTGACTAAACTGTAGCTGAAAAGCATGTGAGACTCCATGTGAGCACTGTAAGGTACATTGGCGGTGAGGTAACGGAAGAATTGTCCTCTAAGTCTTAGACTGCTAGAATAAAGTAACCTAAAGCCAGTCTGAGCTTGAATAAGGTGACCGAATTATTTCATTTCTTATGCTCTTAGCGGCCAATCTTTGTGATCCTCTCACATTTGGGTTGAACATCGTCTATTTCGTCCGTCAGTCAACCACGTCAGTCAACAAACTGCTGGAATTCCCGGTCAAACATCACGGCCCCCGAACTCAATTGCAAGGTTGTCGTCACTCCATCCCAATGTCTCGGTATATCATAAACCCTAGCCCTCGTCAGCAATCTTGTTCAACAAGCCCCATTCCTAGCCCGTCCCGTCCCGCTTTAGCCCTTGGTGATCTCCTGCATGACCCTTGCTAGTGTCCGTCCACAGTCCCGGCGTGGCAGCATCTCAAGACCCGATTCGATGGGTTAACAGATCACTGCGCTACTACTTACATTCTTGGAAGCTCCGAGTCAATCGGCCCCCCTGGGAATCCAATGTCCAAGGGCGGTTTCAGTTGACACCACTTCTGATGTCTTCATCTTCGCTCGTCATCCAAGACAGCTGAGATGAGTACACATTAGCCAATTGTAATTGCTCAACAGATTGGAACCAGGGCGAATGTTGAAGGGATGTTACGTGGGGAGGCAGTATTGGAGCTGCTCAGCCGGCCGCACTCATCTGCTGATGACAGCCTGCCGCTGCAGAAGGGTACTCTGTACATGTACATGCATATATAAGAGTCCAAGTTGAGGTGCGCTGCAGCTCGAAGCATTGTCACTGAGAGACTCAGATACCAATAATCGTCCTCCAACAGAATCAAGAGAATGGACCCGAGCACCATGTATACACTGTCCGACGTCCTGGCGGTCGCAAAGATACATCCGTTCTATTCGGATGCAAAATACCCGCCAGGAGACGAAGCTGTCCGCGCGGCCAGAAAGGAGGCTGCTTCAGAGAACATTGAAGTCAGATACCCAGGCAGCAGTTTGATCAAGCCGATATTCAACCTCCTCACCTTAAGAGGTTGGGAGAAGCCTGGACAAGTCGACCTGAAAGCCCATCCTCTCCTTCATAAGAAGGACTTGTAAGTGGCCCTCTGACTTGAACATTCACTTCTAACTTTCCCAGATATAAGGTCATTGAGAGACTGGTCAACGATACCAGTCCGGAGAACACGTACCGTCACAATGTCTACACAAGCGTGACAGGTGGTGGAAGCACTCTGTCAGTGCCATTGTTCTTTGCGACTAATGCTCTTGAGAACCGTCAGCAAAGAACTTATTTTGGGGAGTTCTTAAAGAAGGTCGGTCTTATTGATCGTGGCGACTGGGTTTTGTCAACTCATTATGGAGGCGGTCTTTATAGGTAGGTGGATGCTCAAGCTCAAGGCCCAATAGGCACGCCACTTACAGTGTACAGATCTCTCGACTTGACGTGCGAGATTATGGAGAACGCCGGTGCCTCCGTTCTCGCTGCTGGGAACATTGCTCCCAGTCGTGCGGTGCAATGGCTACAGGAATTTTCTGCAAATGTTCTCACAGGGTAAGTCTCATTCTATACGCTTCATGTGCCGAGATCAGAATCTGACCCTCACAGTGACGGGAGTCAAATCGTTGCAATTGTCCACCATATCTCGACTCTGAAAGAGGGTAGAGAGAAGATTAAACTTGACAAAATTATCTACACTTCAGAAGGACTCACAGTCGCGCAAAGAGCGCATATTCTTGAAGTTTTGGGACCAGTCAAGATCTTCTCTATCCTAGGCAGTGCAGAAGCTGGACCATACGGAGCGAACACTCCAGATCTTACTCCTACTGAGCCAGGTGCCGCATACAGCGACTTCGTGTTTGACACTCGCATGATTCTGAATGAGATCCTGCCGCTTGACTATGTCGAGACCAAAGACGATGCAGCTCCCGAGACTCTTCCTGAGGGAGAAACAGGCGCGATTGCACAAACTGTTCTCGCGCGCTTACGAAACCCTGTCGTTCGGTATATAACTGGCGACGTCGGTTCCATTCATTCTCTCTCTGAGGAAGCGCGCTCTCTTGTCGCCCCAGAAGACCTGCCGTACTTTCGCATTCTTCGCCTGCACGGCCGCGACCAGCGCTTCAGCTTCACTTGGGATGGTTTCGATACCAGGTTCGACACTCTCACTACTATACTGTCAAGGGAAGAATATGGTGTTCTTCAATGGCAGGTTATCTTGGAAAAGGTGGAGCCATCCACGGAGATCTTTCTCGAGATTCGCGTACTTTGTAAAGATGATGCGGGATCTCGAGAGGCTTTAGTTACCCGCATGAGGACGCTTTTCGAAAATAATTCTGTTAATCAGCATCGATTTAAGATGACTTTTGTTGAAGGGATTGACGGATTTGAGTTGAGTAAGACGGGACGAAAGGTCATCAAATTTATCGATAGATCTACCTAGACCTACCAGAATGGTGGGCTTTCATTTATAGCAAATGCAAACTCAAGTCAGTAAGAATCCTGTTAATTCGTGTATCAATTCCGTCCACAATTTTGGCGGTCTTTTATAGTTTTTTACTTATAAATACCTTCAGTCTTTAATGAAATGGTGAAGCTGTATCCTGTGGTGCTCAATGCCCAATCTCTTGATAAGATCTTGCCAGAACAGCCCACTCCGCACTAACGCCAAATCTTACTTGGCCATAAAAAGAATCCACATGCAAGGCAGCAACGGCGATTTCTTCTTCTTAGCCCCTGACCTAGTGATATATAGCTCGTCAGATGCAATCAAATTAATTTGTTCTTCTTTCATCGTCTTTCAGTATCTCAAAATGACTTGGAACCATCATTCCGTGGGTGAAAGTCTCCCAAATGGAGCATCGCGACGATCTTCGTCTGCTTCGGAGAGATCGACACAGGCATCCCTAGCCAACGGACCTGCGTCTTCTCAAACTTCGAATCATGACTCTGAAGATGATCAGGATGAAAGTGATGAGGAGGGAAATGAATCTGGCCCGGAAGGTCCTAGAGTTCCAGCTTATACTGTTAAAGAATTGGTCGCCATTATCCTCGACTTTTACCAATTCCTGACAACTCTCCACTTCAACCCTGAAGATCTCAAAGTCGCTCCACCAGAAGGATGGCCCAGCCTCACTCCTGAGCTATTATCAGGACTTGACAAGTCCGACAAAGTGATCGAATTCATGCGACATGTTCCCTACTTCAAACAGCGCGATTGGCCAATCGGTTTTCACTACAAGTCTCAACTGTGTGATATCCCCGAGTACACACCAGGCGACATCGAAGAAGAGATGAGCTGGGGAGAGGATTACGACTTCGGCTGGGACGACGCTGAGCCCGACCAAAAACATTACATTCGTCTCGCTGACGGCATGGAAAGCGGAGCACATTTGCTGTGGTTGAACGTCAAAGATGGCATGATTGTTGACTATGAGTTGAAAGGCGACAGTGAGGATCCTATGGATATTCAGGTCTACTTCAACCGTCTGAAGGACCAGTATCGAAGATTGGTATTGGTTCCTGGGCCTCCCGGGATAATCACCGCCGACTGGGAGGAGATTGACGAGGTGGAGGATGAGGAGGTGATTACTGAGGAGGAATTTCTGGCGCAGGACGAGCACATTAGTCGTTATGAGAATGTTCCGTTTGCGAGAAAATTGTATCGCAGTTTTGGATGGCCGGATGCTTTCAGAAGAGAAGAGTGTTGGGAGAAGGTTGATAAGTTGCAAGATGCAATGGAAGAGATGGAGGAAAATATCTGGGAGGGTTCACCGTTACTTACTCGGTAGACTTGAGATCTTGCCGCCGATTCAGACAAGTTGAGAGGGCCATAAATCGGAACTTGTTTGCAATAATGTAGTTACTAAATGTATGGAACAGCCATGGATATAAACGCCCAGTTGCACTTTTCTTGTTTGGGCAACCTTGTCAAGGACTTTCAAGTCTCTTCGAAAGTTATGTAGTGTCATTCCCCTTCTCCCTAACTATCCCATCAATTTCTCAAAACACAGACCTCCCCAGTCTTCTTGCCACCTAGTCTAACCTAGCTCCTACAGCCACTCTTGTTTGAAGGCTCGGCACAGTCCCGTGGTTGAATAAATTCATATGCGATTATGGTCTAGTCCAGCAGAATGCGAACATATGATGGCCCTGGCAGAATGGTTCGGCATCAGCCTGAGATGTCCCGTCCCTAAAATCTTGCCCAACAGCGATCATGTTGTGCGTATCGTCCGCGAACGCCTTGCTTTGGCCGTTTGTAACAACAGCCAGGCCCAAGCCAAGATTCGAGCTGTAGACCACAAAGGTATATTACATGTCTGTAGCTATACGGTCAGGTACAGTAGGAAATGAGAGCCTAACCCAAAACCATATATGAGCGAAAAGTCTGTATGCAATCTACTTTCTCTTCATAAGGATATGGATATTAACAAGACTAGCCGTGGAATATAAATACAAGAATAGCTCAATTGTAAACTCTTTGATATCAGCCAGTTTCAGATAAAGACTGTGATAATACAAACGAAAGCGAAAGGAGATGAGACTACAATAGAACAAATTGGCAGATTCTCTATACTATAACGCCATCATGTAATAATATCTATTCCCCTTGCCCTTCCTCTGTCTTATCTTCCTTGTACCATCAGGCAGAACCTCAAGATATTCATTCAACCCAAGCAAATATCCAAGCTCTTTCTGCCTCTGTTTAGAAAGCGTATCCGCATCCTTCTCTGCAGCTGTTGGTGGTCTGGTAGGAAGGGGAACTTTGCGCTTGCGAGCATCTTCAACTGCAAGATAAAAACCGAGATCATCCTGTATTTGACTTATCTGCTCCGAGGATAATGTTGAAAGTTGCTTCTGGACTTCGGTTGGTAGTGCAGGTGCCGATGAAGATGATGGTGCATAGGATGGCTGTGTATGATAGAACTCTGGTAGATCGTCTCGAATCCTCTCGCAGATCCAACAGCAACAGCACTGATATGATCCAAGGGGCTCATCTTCTCCATCCAAGATTAGTTTTAGATCCTCCTTCGAATTCTCTGTTTTGTCTTTCCGAGTCTCCACCAAAAAGGCTTTATAAAGTCGCGGAAACAAGCGATGGCTTCTCCAAAATAGACGAACGCCGAATGATAAACTCTCCAATACATCTTCCTCGACAGCATTAGGCTCTCGGAGGTGGAAGTCTAGATATTCCCCGCCTGCACGTCCCAGGGACCCGTGTAAAGCGGGGGAACGTATCCATAGCCGCTGATGAGACTCATCAATGAAGCTGTCATATTTCTTAACTTCGCTGAATAAGTCAATCTTGAACTGTACTTTTCCAGAATCAGTGTATGCTGGGGGGTTGTTAAGATAGGTGAGAATATCGCAAGATTGCTCTGATAGGTTTGTGAACAGATTTTGAGCAGCGCGGGGTAAAGTATATTCCATCTTATCCATATCAATAACATCACGTATCGCAGGCCAGGGGAAGCACAGGTTCTTGAGCTTTGCAATATCGCCATCATGGGCTTGGCATGCAGCCTCGTAAGCCTCTGCGTTCAACATCAGAGCGTACCACACCAAAAGTATATCCAACGGTGGCAAATAATCCTTCGTCAGCTGAAGAGCAACTTGACTCCCAGCATGGTGCGAATAAACGCTTGCATGGTTCAAAACCATGTCAATATTTGACCACCAAGCCGTAAAGCGCGTAATAGCCAACTTGATAAGGAAATCCCATCTTTGAGACTCAGGCAGCGGTGCTGTCTCTGATGGTGACCCAGCCGCGGATTTCTCGTTATATGAAGGAGGTTGAAGGATGCTGATTTCGAGAGCTCTAGCGCTAGCTCTCAAGTCCCGAAAACACTCCAGCAAAGCCAGATGAACTGCGGCATGGCTGGCATCTGGATAAGCGAGCAGGGTTTCAACCCTCACAGGTTCAAATTCTGTCGGAATAGAGAACACGTTGGCAAAAACCTTTGGGTTCGGAATTATGGTTGGCTTTAATCCTGGCTGAGAAGTTGCGTATGAAGAAGGAAGCTTCCATGTATGTGGATCCAGCGTTGATTGGTCTGGAGCTCGTTCTGGGAATTTTCCCTTACGAAGACGAGTGAAAAGATTCATTGACATTAATGTTTACTGGAAGGTGAAGAAAGAGCTCAATAATGAATGATGAATGAAGTCAAAGGTTAAGGTTTAAATCACGGTCTGCCTGGTGTTCTGCCCAATGGATTCCGTGCAGAGGCGCGGCTGGCTCAGCCCCATAAACCTTATTGGTCACAGGCACAGCCGAGGCATGTCAGGTGACTACCTTGAACGACAACATTGTCTATAAAGAGAAGAAGTTCCGTACTAAATACGAAAAACAGAGTCTGTTAGATAAAGATGATCTACAGAGTGGGAGTTTCTTTGATATGAGTTCGAGATTATGTATTCCAAAGTGCATAGGGCTACTTCTAGAGCCCTGTACTACAGCACCATAACTTTGACCCAGCATATCAAAGTTCGTACAGAAGATAAACTCACATCAATTACAGAAATATGGCAAGCCACAATTTAATTCAAAATGTTGACTCGACACAGAGTTTCAAGCTTTTGTCTGTTCAATGGCTTGGGTGTAGTTTCTTTCTAACCCGACCACATGTTGAATCTTGATTTCCTCTTCCAACCATCGAAATAAATTGCAAATCGATCTTCACAATACATTATCATCCCTGTGAAGCCTCCACAACGCTCCCATTTCTATCACAAAAATTAGCCAAGATGTTTCCCAATCAGTAAGTGTCATGTGTTCGTTGAAAGACCGTTATAAATGGTCCATTGTCTGCCCAGCCTCCAGCCAGCTCCATTTGATATCATTATATCACTAACCTTTGGTACCCAATAGACCACTCAACTTCACTTTCGAGCAGTGGATAGGAACAGCTATCATGTTCCCCATCTTAACCGTTCTCTTCTACCGAGGCTTCTATAACGAGCCTCCCGCTCATGCACATGATGTCACGTCAGATGTTGCTGCGACAATGATGAAGAGCAGATAGACATGGTCAGATATCACCGACGCAATGATACGTATCGGACTATCTTGGTCATAGTAGGAGCGAGAACGAGTTCTATTGTATTCAGTTGGCTGACTATCTCTCAGATTGTGTTGGAAGGAGTAGCTCAAGCCTACGATGTCGTACCTGTTCAATCAAACAAATTCAAATCTGACTCCGATATATCTTCCAAACCTTCCGATCCCTCATTCTCGATCGTAGCCGGCCGTACACGTGGAACGGGCTTCGGATGACACTCCTCGCACATCGGATGACCGTGACATCGTTTCGTCCACGGTTTTCGTGTTTTAGCAGGTCGCCCAGGTGCAGGCTGGCAGGCTAAAACTCTCAACAGCGATGGATCTTCGATGTGTATCATAATTCTCAAAAGATCCAAAAAAGCAAATGTGTTGTGATTTTCGCCGTCGTAGGCCTTATCGTAATCACTGAGGCGCCAGAGTGGACCGATATCTTCCAATTTGACTTCTGTATAGATGCAGTCGTCTGAACGAAAGGTTTCCCTAGTGACAGGTGGTTCCCCTTGAAAGCTCGTCCCCTCTTCAAAGTTCCTGTCGTCATTTTCGGCTGTTGGTACCAGGGCATAGTCGACAAACCAAATCTTTCTGTGAAAGTCATTGGCCAAGAGCCACACCATATCCCTAAAGTTGCTATCATGCATGTGCAAGATTTTCTGGTGGAAATGCACCCTCTCCCTCCGTATGCCATCGTATATAGACCGGTCGAAATCAAGCGCGATATTGTCTCCCACGAAACTAGGCTTGGCTGTTGGCCGACCACTGGTCCTCTTATCGAAAATGCGAAGAAAGTTGCTCTCCTCCGAGATACGCCACCAGTCAACATCGCCTAGATACCGAGGGTCCAGATGTATAAGATCTCTCTGGTGGTCTATAGTGATGTGCTTGACACTACCTTCATCATCTCTAGAGATGTACGATGCTGTGTGAGTGACATCCTCCTGTCCGAGATACTCACCCGGCTCGGCTGAACGTTTCGGATGATAAGGTGTTTTCTCTTTTGACCACCACTCATTCCTGCTAAATATTCTCTCCATAGCCTGGCGCGACTCTTTGCACACGCTCCAAAGAGAACTGTCGGATAAATAGACAGAATCGTTAGGATTGCCGTCTGCATCATCGTTAGGAACAGCTAACGAAAAGCCAGTGGAATGATTCAAGGAGTCGTAGGCGAGATTTTTTACGCGGATCAGATTCAAAAATGGGGCTTTGATGTTTTGCAGAGGAGCTGGGCGTTTGAGGTGATAGTCTGCGAGGAAGAAGCGATGAACGTGTCGGTCGCCTGGGACGGGGCGGACGGCGGCTTCCCAGATCATGATCTGGATCTCTTTCGGGAGTTTTGGGAACTGCGGGAATGTTTCCGGTGCCATTTTCGCATGGGCGTCCAAAGAGATTCTGCTGAATGAAGGTGAAGATTGGAGTTCCAGAGTGACGATCTTGCCTGGTGGAAGTCGAATAACATCACGTGAGTTCACGCCGAATGTGTCATCTGAAAGCTCTTGCACTGCCAGGCACGTCACAATGTATCATTAACTTAGTACCTACAGGCAGTATCACGTTATCAGAACCGACTGCGGGTCAAAAATGAAGACTCGGTATCGGACTGAGGTGACGAATCGCGATGTATTCCTTGCTGGTCCGGCCCCCATTTTCGGATCCGAAGCCACCGTCCGCCGTGCCGCGCGGGAGCGTACTCGACCTTCCGACTCCAGTTACTTGATTATCAACCCTCAGAAATGCCCACATATTCTGCATCAAATAATCAGCATACGCGCGGATAGTTTTTAAGTCAGTAAGCATGACGCTGATTCTTCGGTGAGGTGCTTGGTAATTCAACTCTTGAATGGGTATATATAGTTTCTTTGCACTATGGCTGGACATGTATCTCGCCGCAGCTTCAGGTCTTTGATTCTTCTATCTAATAAACAAAATCTTCCATGTTTTTCTTTTTCTTTTAAACACAAGCTACAAGTACATCCTTTCTCAGGCTTCACTCTCAGATATTCTACTGCAAAAACGTATTTACCCAAAGACAAGATGGGTGACCAGGTTAGTCTACCATATTTCATCGTGATTCGCATTGGACCGTACTGATACTATCGAAGGTGGACGAGATCAGGATTAAGCCAACTGAAGATGGCTCTTTCATCCGTCCCACCAGCCGCTTTCGTAACTTTATTTCCAATGAGCCCGGCTCTCGCTTCCCAGCCGAGAAGAATCGATACGTCCTCTATCTCAGCCCAGGCTGTCCATGGGTAGGTTATTTTCCACCCTATACCATCCCCATGACTCTAACACATATTCAGTCCCACCGCGCCATGATTATCAGAAGCCTCAAAGGTCTCGAAGACATAATCGATTTGTACATGCTCTCACTCCACATGGGCAAAGAAGGCTGGGTGTTTGAAGATGATCCCGACGCAGCTAAATATGGAAGCCTGCCCAAGGATCCCCTTTATGGCTTTAGTACCCTGAAGCAGCTTTATCTCAAGGCGAATCCAAACTATGAGGGGAGATACACTGTACCGGTTTTGTGGGATACCAAGACTCATACCATGGTGAGCAACGAATCTAGCGATATCATCAGGATGCTCTCTACCGAATTTGATCATTTCCTCCCTGAGGAACGCCGCGAAGTCAACAAGCCTGGCGGCGGTCTGTACCCACAGCATCTGCGACAGGAAATCGATGAACTCAATGAGTGGGTCTACAGTGATATAAACAACGGTGTCTACAAAACAGGCTTCGCCATGTCCCAAAAAGCCTACGAAGAGAACGTCGACAAAGTCTTCAAGGCCCTCGACCGAGTGGAAAAGGTCCTTGGAAAAGGCCCCTTCCTTTTTGGCGAACACATTACAGAAGCAGATCTCCGTCTATACCCAACTATTCTTCGCTTCGACACCGCGTATGTGCCGATATTCATGTGTAATTTGGGCACCATCAGGGATCACTACCCAAACCTGCATCTGTGGGTAAGGAGGTTGTACTGGGATGACAGCACGAGAACTCATGGGGCTTTTCGAAAGACTGCCGAGACCTGGGTTGATCAATACAAGATTTTGTATGCCAAGTCTAGACGGAGAGTCTTGGGGCTGACAGATCTTGATATAATTCCTAAGGGACCGTTGGTGGCGATACATGAGTTGAGAAAAGGAGAGGCGTTGGAAAGGTTGTAGTATCCCGCATCATACATTTCTATTTACAATTCGACCATCAGTATCACATTTCAAGAACAGTACACCATTTAGCCGAAATAATATTTCAGTAACGTTACCCTGAAGGGTCACAGGACCCTTGGTTTTAGACACCTCTCTATACGGGCCTAGGTAGGTAACAGAAGAAACGTCCTTCCAGACTTAGGCTACAGAAATAAGTCACCTAAATGCCAGCCTAAGCCGGCATAAGGTGACCAGATTATTTCATCTATTATGCTTCTAGCGGTCAATTCTTCTGAGACCCTGCGGCGGGCGACTTCTGGCGATCAGACCCCTAAACTTGGGCATCCAATAGGACAGAGCGCTTTACAAACGATCTTCACGTCGTATTCATAGCCTTGTGGAGACTGATCAGTCCCTTGCAGCTTGAGGAATAGCGCCTGATGTTCGTCTAGGTTTTCTTCGGATACGATCTCACTAAGTTACAGTCTTAAGCATATTTATAGAATACTTAAACAGACTTTGAATTGCCTCAAAGGTTTTAGTCGACTCGAAAATCGGCAATGTCACGGCCTTGGGCTCAGCTGTCTACCCGGAAGTGTTGTTCATGCTCCACTGTCGTGTAGCTTAGATCCATATCTTCATTCTAGACTCTCGCCTTCACAGCCTTCTAGTGCCATGTGATAAATAAGGATCTGACATTCCCGCGCATGACGCTTTACCTGAATAAGAAGACTAATTGTTCATCTTGAGTCGAGATCAAAAATATTGACGGCAGTTGTGTCTGAGCGTTGTGCACGGAATCGAACACGGAACAAGGTCGTTTGTTTGCATGAAAGACATTGTATTGCTGACTGTAGTTACATTGCAGGTTATTAGGTAATGCATCCATAATTCGTCCAAGATATTTCATCGTATCTGAAAATTCACGACCTCTTGTGCTTTGAGCCGAAGTTGCAATTGCTCTCTTGGCTTGACTTGGCTATATCCTCTTCAAGTCTTGCGGCACTTTTAATCCGAAAATCTAAAATTAGACACTGCCGCATTGACTTAATATTTGCGGATGGACCAGGAGTGAATAATCAAGTGCCTGTTATTGGCTCGCCTTACATTGAGATTAAGGACCCCGGCTAGGGGCTAGGTAAAGAATAAACTGGGCTGGATCACACCAAAACTTGCGTCGGCCTTTTCTTTTACCCAAGGGCCTTAGCCTGGGTCTCTGGTCCTTTGTTAGCGTCTCTGCACCAAGGAAAAAAAAGTCCACTCGTATTCTTTCTTGGCCTGGACCCTATTATCGACGATCACACGGGCAGGCCGGGTACCTTGCGCTCAAAGTGGAACTTTTCCGCAAAGCATTTCTCGTATAGCCCAAGATTGCTTGCAAGGAGTGAAACAGGCTAAGTACAGAGAAAGAATGTAGTATAAGATAGCTCATGGATCGTGCTGTTGTAACAGAATTATTCTCATCATCTCACACTCGTCGCTCGCTTCATCATGAAAGGCACCACTGTCGCTATCGCTCTCGCCCCTTTGGTGGCTGCTAAGCAGCTCGTCTGGCCTTCAAAATGGGACAACATTGAGGATCTCCAGAATAACCTGGGCGGATACAACAAGGCCGGATTCATGGATGGTAAGTCATCAGCAATGCATTACTCCAAACTGAAGCAATGCTAACAGCACACATAGCCATTATCAGCTGTGACTTCGGAAACGGTAAACCAGGACAACAGAACTCAGCCGAATGGATCCGAACCGCTTTCCACGATGCTGTCACTCACGATAAGGCCGCTGGTACCGGAGGTGTCGACGCTTCCATCTTCTGGGAGCTAGCCCGTGCCGAGAACAAGGGAGACGCCTTCCTCAACACCTTCGGCTTCTTCAGCGGTTTCCACAACCAGCGTGCCAGTGTCTCGGATCTTATTGCTCTGGGCACCGTTATCGCTACTGGAGGATGCGGCGGCCCTCAGGTTCCTTTCCGAGCCGGTCGTGTCGATGCCTACAAGGCTGGACCCGCCGGTGTTCCTGAGGCTCATACCAACCTGAAGGACACCTTTGCGCGCTTCACAAAGGCTGGCTTCACCAAGGAGGACATGACTGCCCTCGTTGCTTGTGGCCACGCCATTGGTGGTGTTCACCACGTTGACCACCCTGAGATCACAGGTCAAAAGGTTGCTGCTGACAACTACACCTCTGTTCCTTTCCAAACCAACTTCCGTAGCTTCAACAACGGCGTTGCCACCGAGTACTTGTCTGGCAAGACCAAGAACCCTCTCATCGTTGCCAAGAACGCCACTCTCCGATCCGACAAGCGTATCTTCGACAACGACAAGGCTACCATGAAGACTCTCGCTACCAAGGAGGGCTTCAACAAGATCTGCCCCCAGGTCTTTGCCCGCATGATCGACACCGTCCCCAAGAGCGTCAAGCTGACCGAGGTCATCGATCCCTACGAGGTCAAGCCCTACATCAACGATATGTCCCTCGACAGCAACGGCAAGATTCATTTTGCCGGTGCCATTCGCCTTTTGATCACCAAGGAGGAAAGTCTCAAGCTCGACGGGATTTCCGCCAAGCTCATCTATATCGGTCGCAACGGCAAGAAGGTCACTGTTCCCACCAAGCAGGCCATATGGCAGGGTGGTCGCACCCTGGGTAGCTACCACGACTTCATCAACTACGAGTTCGACACTACCATCGACACAAAGAACGGAATCACCAAGTTCTGGGTCCAAGTGACAAAGAACAACGCCGTCAAGACCTACGATAACCAGGGAACTGGTGGCTACCCTGTCGACGACACTGTTCTTTACCAGGCTCAGCAGTCCTGCCTCGACTACTCCAAGTTGCCCGCCGCACCTCTCAAAGTCGTAGCCATGGTTCGCGACGGCCGAGCCAAGGATGCTCTTAGTCTCAACATTACCAACAAGGTTCCCATCAAGGGTGTCGCTGTGCCTGCACTCAAGAACGAGAGTGCCAAGTTCAAGGCTACTGGCAAGAAGTCTAGCGGATACACTGCTTTCCAGGCTCAGATCAAGGTTGTCGATCAGTCCGAGCATTTTGATATTGTCCTTGGTGGAAAGACTCCCGCTGGCGTTTATTTCCAGAAAGTTTTGTCTCTGGATGAATGTAAATAGATTTGATAGATTAGGCGTTGGGATCTCGATTAGCGATTTGCATATTTGTTTTTATTATTTTGCATCTCAATACTATTTGACTATCAGTTACCTTCAGTACTTCCAAATAAGTGTATGTGACTCGAAATGTAAATGAACAAAAGTACATAATGATGCCGCAACCTACCCCGGGACACGAACTTGGCTTACCATGGCAACGTTTTATTGTGAGCATTGTATGGCTGCCAATCTCGGAACATGTCCAGCGAATCCATGAGGGCCATGGAAGTCTAAGAAGGATAAGAAGTAACAAGGTCCTCAACGCTTCCCGATCCAGTGTATGACAGAGATCACAGTACCTGCTTTATAAATAAGTCGTGAACCATGTGACAGTGATTAAGACCATAGAGGGGCATATGTTCGATGGCGGTTCGTGGTATCGTGCCACGCAGCGGGGCCAAGTTGACGCGTTGCCATGGGATCGAGATCGTCTAGCCTTAGTATGGCTCTATCGTCAGCGCTCTCTCCAGTAGTCGATACGTGATATCTAATTGTGATCCGTGTCAGTGTTTATATGTGTCACCCAGAAGGTGCACGAGATCCATCATCGACACCGGCTCTGCCGTGAGTCTCGAGTTGCCGAATCTTGTGCATGTACCATGAGCAACAATATGTTCAACGTCAATGCGCTTGTGAAGCGGAGCAACGTTTCATCTGATGTTAACCGTCGAGGTCATCGTATTCGATACAATGGTTCGGTCTCGACATGAGGAGGCTATCTGAACCAGTCTTTGTCAAGGTGGTGGTGGGATATGAGTGTCGACTTTTGCATTCCATTTTATTAGGATGCCGTTGTGAGCTTGTTGTAGTCAAGCAAAGCGACTTTCATCTTCCTATGATAGAACAACACAGTGGTAGGACATTGTAGTATTGTAGTATAGAGATCGAGGAACGGCCGGCATATGGGATAGTGACAACGAGGTATAGGACAGCCATGCCTAGCTTGATATTCACTCGATTGCCATGGGTTTGGTCGAAATTTTATTGAGGAAGAAGTCGAAGTCGAAGCTATTTGTCTCATCGGAGGTAGTCTGGCCGGAGGGTGAGGTGAAAAGAGCTGCGTTGGACACTGGCGCAGTGTTTGATATGAGCATCTCTAAACGTCTAGTGGCTTCTTCCCTATCGAAAAGAGCAGCAAACATTTCGCAAAGCATTGATCAAACAGGCCATCGAAGGGAAAGAAAACTCCAAATACACAGGATCAGGGAAAGTTGCTGATAATAGAGAATTTACTCATTCCCTTTGTCCGGTTCTCTGGCAGTACCCTCGGCCCATTCATCCGAGAACACAGAGGTGGCAGTTGGCCGAAACAACACAAATACGTGACCCTGCCTTAATGTACAGGAGTTTCTCTATATGAATAGCACTCTGCGTGGCTCAGGATATTACAGACATCGAATCTTTATCAAAATGCCAGTTTTCGTGATAACAGTGTACCCTTGGAGCAAACCACCAGCTGAACCCTCATGCATGTCCATAAAGGATAACAAATAGTATCTTCAGCTCTTGAATAGGTTTGCTGATAACAAACTCTGTAATGGTAGACGTCTTTTGTGTTGTGTTGAGCAAACGTTATCAAAGCGTAGCCGAAAAAACACAACCTCCATCCCAAAAGCCACAAGATTCTACAATCCGCATCTGAAGACTACGAAGTATCTTGAGACGATGTTTCGATAAAGACAGATCCTGGTCTCGGACATCGACCGTCAAAGTCGAGACTTCGATCCCTCCAGGTCCAGACCATCACAGATGGTGTGTATACTCAGCCCGAAGCAGGATTTGACCTGGAAGCTGTCAATGCGTAACCAATCGCTTCTCGTTCTCAGACTGATGGCATGACTGTGGCTCTTGTATTCGGTATACGCGCGGTCACCGAAGAAGCGAGCATGAAGGGCTGAGTCCATGTAGCGCCTGTTGGTCTTCGGACTTGGCAAGGAAAAACTCTTGGCGTATTGCGTGCATTTCTACTCCAAACGGTGACCACGATACCCCAGGTTTCTTCTCAACAAGTTTGTCTGGGGGTTGCTTTACCCTGCCAGAACTAAAGATGCGATCTCTAATTGATTGAAGATAGCATAGACTAGGGTATCTTCTGTGCCATGGAAGCAACTCTCAACCTCTCTGCTGCCCTTCAGCCAGTCAGCACTTGAGGGTTTCACATTCACCGTAACGACAATTAGCTGATGATCTGATCACCTTAATCACCGGGATCATTTCTACTTACACTCGGAGCTTCACCGAATGGTATATCATTCCCATAGAAGTTGGTGTTGTCAAAGACGGTATCGCGAACCGAGCAACTCCGAGCATGGCCATATTCTCCAGGTTTGACGATTTTGGTCGTGTAGGCACTAGCATCTCACCTCCAAACAAAAGGTCAACTTTAGCCGCTGCGCTAAGTTAAGGCAGCCATGATCCTAGAGCTGAACCTGGGGTAAGCCAGTTCATCAAACGTGGGGTAGAGAGTCTGGACATTGAAGACCGAAATGGTGTGGTCCCGATGTCTATCGGGCGTGCCGTTTTTCTTACTAGCGATACTCTAAACGCTTGCTTGACGGCCAAGATACCGATCCATGTCGAGAAAGTCTCCGGTGTCCGGTCAAGTCCCCGCAGTCTTGGTACTGCAGTGTTGGAGTCAAGACATGCGGATAACTCGGAGAGCCAAGCGTTGGCGTTGGAGATTGTGTGAAGATACGATAGCCTGCCATCATTCGATGGAACTTCTACGAGGGAGCAGACCCAAAAGAATGGCACACAGTTGTAATCTTCAATTTGCTTATCTGCAGATTCCACGTGGCCGTAGATATGCGCTGACGAAGAGCGCATTGATAACAATAAGATCTTACAGATACAAAGAGTCAAAATGGAGGGTTACATCTCAACAAGGTGTTCTATTGGCAGTGACATATCAACGAATCCAGAATGAAACGCCATCCGGCTGTCCGATGACGAGCAGAAATCTGCCAAGTTCTTTGAAGACATTTGCTTGCATAGGTACAGAGTGGCACCCATCTGACGATGTGCGGAATGATCCAATAGTGGGAGGCAAAAAGTGCGGAATGAAAAGGTGATGATCTGAGGAGGGCAGTGAAAAACGTGGTTTTGGGAGCATCGTTTCAGGGCATGACGAGTGCTGATAGGTTAGCGCTAAGTAACTGATGTGGTGCCATTGGGGACGGCTGTGACCGAGATGGAGGATTTATCGGGGGGCGAAAGAGGAGATTCATGGACTAAGAGTCAGTAGTCAATTACCTAGATCCGTCTAGTCGTGTCTCGAGGAGTTTATTTCCCGGTTTATTGCTTCTGTTGCCCGGGGTAAAGAGTGCGGAGTACTGGACAAGACAATACCCAAGGGGTGAGATCAAAATGAGACAGATCGATATGAGATGGTAATGAAAACTCTGATTCTGTCGGTACTTGACTCATCCTCAGACCATTCACTCAAAATATGGCCTCATTGAGCGCTACAACAAAGACAGAAAGAGTCGTCATCCGAAATATCTACCGGTCTTTAGTCGACACCGGCGTCGGAGATCAGTGGATACCATTATCAAGCTTAACTTCTAGAATGAGGAACTGCCATGTGATTAGAAGAGATTATCCGTCCTGCTCAACAAACTGTATCTTGGCCGGGATACGACGTCCCGTTAGTGTACCTTTTGGAGTCGGGTCTCTTCTCCAAAGTTTGGGGGAGATGATTAGGCGGTAAGAGGAGGGAAGAATACTTGGAGAATGTTGCTTTAGCCGAGGATACAGACGACTAATGCACCGGACGTGCGGAGGGCTGCAGTCGATTGGGTGCCTCCAATAACACCATCCAGTGAAGCCATCACACTATCACTGTAGATACTTATGTGAAAGCTGCGCTGCCAAAATGCACCCCGTATTTTCAACAGGCTTCCCCAGAATCAATCTTACTTCTTTCCCCGGAATCTACCATCTACAGTCCCTTCATATTCCGTTCCCCAGATTTTGTCCTTATTAGATGGGGCCATTACTTCGGGAGTCGACCGGTCGATGGAGAAAATGGAAGCACCAGAGTAGAACAGAGGCGGACCACCACTAAAGACCCCCTGTAAAACAGACATGCAGGCGCGGTAATCAGTCCAAGTTTGGACCCCGCATGGTCTAGGATTAGACAGGCAGCGATTACTCTACCAACCACCACCATGATAATGACAATTACAATCCATCCTTTTTACCCCCGACGCTATCTGTTAGATCCCACCTCTTCCATTCCCCTCAGTTGCCATGTGCGTGGCGTCCCAAGTCCATCTCTAAACTTAACCATAACAAGCGACTAAGTCGAAAAGGGTTGTCTTCCATTGATCCGACGTGAACTACGGCTGTCACGATAGCCGAAGCCGTTGGAGGCAAGCCCCCTTCATGAGATGAGGCTCTTGGACTTGTCTTGTTCCCCTGATGAATCTGACATCTCCTATCGTAGATCTAGACATTGCTTGGAAATTTGGGGAAATGTATCTTTGTCTGGGCACGGCTTCTTGGGCAGTCCCGACTTGGCGGTGGATGGAACCTCGTCCCTGGGAATTAATTACACGACGCATTGAATCTAGACCTTTGTGCATTTTACTATTGCATCTTACGAGATTTCCCAGGCAAACATCATCTCGATATGTCCCTTGGGAAGAGGGTGCGATGCCATGTGTCGCAACCCATTCACAAGACGCCTCTCGGGATAGACGGCAAATCCACACTCTTACGCGTGATGCTGGCCTCAGCTTGACTGAAGGAGGGCGCACGGCTCCAGGGCAATTTACAGTCGATATAGGCTACAAGAGTGACACTGTACTTGTTACTGTAATGGAAATCGCCCACGAGACACAGTCAAGGACAAGATCGACGATTGTGAAATAGTGAACGACAATGGGAAAGCCGAAGCCACGCAGTCCATTCAGATACAGTAGATGAGGTCCATCCTGTTGGCGGCACAGCGTATATTATCCACTAGACCAGTACCGACTTGGCAACAGACAACCCCAACAGCCAAGGATACCCTACCATATCAAGCTTTTAGTCGAGCTTGGCTGACAGCTTGGAAATCTCTTGGGTACTTTCTCTGTTGGTACAAGATCGGCAGAGTGGTTTCCCACCAACAGAGAATTTATCCTCGTACGGTGAAACAAAATTAGCAGCGCCAGAATTATGCTTGTGTTACTGGACAAGGACAAGGACAACCAACAACTCAAACCCTTGCGAGAGAGAAGATACGAAGGTCTGGACAAGTGTGGACCTTGCCTTGGCAAAAAGTAAAAAGATGTCTTTGGGGGTCGGCGATTAGAGTCCGTTGCCATCGTCAAGGGCGGGGGAACAATAGAGATAGACAAGAAGAAGCATGGGGTAAATAGTCTAGTCCACTAGCTTGTAATATGGAGACATGGGGTAAGAATGGGTGTGAGTGGAGATGCATTGCAAGTACAACCCATCCTTGTTCAGTTGGAGGCCATTCCCTCTCTTTCTCTCTTCTTGTTAGAGATTGGATACTTTACTGTATATCTAATCCTTGCCATTCGTGCGGGAAGCGGACAACCACTACGGAGGCTTTGCGAAAAGGGCTTGGTCTGGATTAAATGGCATAGCGCACAGTCTTTACCTGGATCTGGGGAATGACATGGGGACAGTATTCATTATGTTACTCTGTCTATCAGTATAAAGTCCTGACCCTTCCCCAGGTTCTCATCCAGGTCCCTTCTTCAGATCAGAAGCCTTCCCTCTCCTCTCATACTCCTTCCTTCGAGGACATCTCTGCCTCTTCCTTCTTCATTGCCCACAATGCTTCACCACAACGAGAATAAGGTGGCAACCCACCAGACAGACAACTCCTCGACCGAAAAAGTCGACTATGAAAAGGCCGTCTCGCTTCATGAAGATGCCTCACAGGAAGTCTTTGACGAGCCCGCCACTAAGCGTCTCCTGCGCAAGATGGACATCAAGCTCCTCCCCTTCCTAGCTCTCCTCTACCTCCTCTCATTCCTCGATCGAACAAATATCGGCAATGCAAAGCTCGCTGGCCTCGAAGAGGCTTTGGGTATGACGGGCAAGTGGGACTACAACATCGCCGTCGCTGTCTTCTTCCCCTTCTACGTCGCTGCTGAGATCCCATCCAACATGGCCATGAAGCGCTTCCGTCCTTCCATCTGGATTCCTTCCATCATGGTTGCTTGGGCTATCTGCACTACCCTCATGGGTATCACTCACAACTTTGGCGGTTTCCTTGCTTCGCGTATGGCTCTGGGTCTTGCTGAGGGTGGTCTGTTCCCTGGTATCACCTACTACATTACTCTCTGGTACAAGCGCCACGAGTGCGGTCTCCGCATGGCTATCTTCTTCTCTGCTGCTACTGCCGCTGGTGCCTTTGGCGGTCTATTCGCCCGTGGTGTCATGGAGATGGATGGTGTTGGTGGTCTTGATGGTTGGGCTTGGATCTTCATTATTGAGGGTCTTCTCACCTTCGCCTTTGCTATCATGGCTTTCTTTGTCATGCACGACTACCCCGACACTGCCAAGTTCCTCAACGACTCTGAGCGCAAAGAGGTCCTTCGACGTCTTGAGGAGGATCGCTCTGTCCTTTCTGATGCTTTCGACATCAAGTTCGCCAAGGATGCTCTCAAGGACTGGAAGATTTGGGTGCACATGATCATCACCATCGGCATCTACACTCCTCTTTACTCCATCTCCATCTTCCTTCCCACTATTGTCAAGTCTCTTGGCTACACCAACGAGGTTGCTCAGCTCATGTCTGTCCCTCCCTACGTTGTTGCCTGTCTCTTCACTATCGGTGGTGGTTTCGCTGCTGATAGGCACGGCCAGCGTGGTATCTACATGATTGGTTTCTGCATTGTCGCGTAAGTTAACCTCACTCTTATTCAGAATACAATTCACTAACATTCTGTAGCATCATTGGTTTCATCATCCTCGCTACTGTCGACTCCCATGGTGCCAAGTACTTCGCCGCCTTCATGATCACCTGCGGTATCTACCCCAACGTTCCTCAAGGTGTCGCCTGGAACGGCAACAACATCGGAGGTTCCCTCAAGCGCGGTGTTGGTATTGCCATGCACGTCGGCTTCGGTAACCTCGGTGGTGCCGTCTCCGGCTTCGTCTACCGCAAGGACGACGCCCCCAACTACCGAACTGGTCACTGGACTCTTGTCGCTACAACCACCATGAGCTGCATCCTCAGCATCTTCATGACTATCTACCTCCGCCGCGAGAACGCCCGCCGTGACGCCACCCACAAGGCTCCTCATGAGTACACCCGCGCTGAGAAGGAGTTGGAGCAGAACTCTGGCGATAATGCCACCTTCTTCCGATACACTGTCTAAGTTATTGGAAGCGATATCTTGCAGAACATCTTACAAGACAATCGCAGTTTTATATATGAAGCGTATTTTTTTGGTAAAAGGTCACGATTAAGAAAGAGCATGGAGTCAAAATTGGAAGGCTTGTTTCTCGGGAAAATCATGTTTCTCTAGAGTTTGTTAGACGTTTTGACAATTCAACAATCCTCATGTTTAGAGCTCTCACATTACTTTCATTCTCTGCAACTGTGACATCTGTTTTCATTGGATCTCAGTGATTGGCTTACTGTTGGTTTCCTATGAAACACATAATAAAAGCCACGAATAAAACAACTTCCACCAAAGACTAATCCATCGGAAAGAAAAGCCACAACACTGCATATTCAGGATCGCACAGGAGTCAGAACACGGGCTAAAATAAGACAATCAGGGACCTTTTGTGACAGTCTAGGCCCTGCAGGGGTCAGCAAAGATGAAGATCTGCCTACCCCAGTCAAGAATGAATGCCGTCTTATCCGCTGTCTGCGAGAGTAAAACACGTCGCAATAGCCTACCTATCCAGTCAATAGTTCATTCCTGATCGACGGCCAGTCATAAGCTTAAGTTGAAGGCAATTATGCTTACTGACTCATACTGCACTTCACAATGACAAGAGAGTCTGTGGTTTGTTTACAGGGCTGCTCTTTCATCTCAAGCAGCCACCCGTCAGGGTCGTATTTCTCACTGCATTACATGGATTATGTACGGTACTTCAGCTTGTGTCACTGTTGGTTCTTTGTGTTTATCCAGGCTGTCGGAGGCGCGTTTTCCGATGTCGATCTTTTCAGTATGGCGTTTTTGTGAATTGTCGTGGTGGCTTTCAGCCTACCAACAGAGTGGCACACTCCTTGTCCGGGTAATAACCCGTCTGCATGTAAGAGATATAGGCTACTGGAATAGATAGCTGCCTGCGAGATGCATCTCAACTATTTCCACGTCTGGATAATCTCCCGAAAGCTTGAATTGGAATGCTGCAACCAACGAAGCGCTAATACGAGACAGTCTATACGTATTTAACCGGTCAAAGAGTAAAGCTCTGATTGGTAAGACTCTGATTAAGATGGCGGGTATTCAGAGTGGATATTAAGATAAAGAGTCTGTTTATGGCATAGACAGACTTCTATTATTGAGATGGCTGGTTTCTCCAACTTCTGTGAATCCCCTCCCCGCATGACTCCAACTTTGGATCCCGATGTTGCGGCGCCGTGGGCTCCAGTTTTTCCCGGTGAGGCGTCGGGATTGAGTGCCGATTGAGTTGACAGTGAAGATTACACGCTCTATAAACATCTTTACGGTGATCAAATAGGATACAGTTCATAGTATTAGAATACTGGTCATGATCTATTTCCTGCAGTCTATACATTGTCACCATTAGACTCTCCAATCTTGCGTCACATCTCTGGATACACATGCAGCCAAGAGTAGCCAAGCTGCCCTTTGCTAGCGCGTCCCTTCAAAAGAACTGAGACAGACTGTCCATGGTCACTACATACTATTCCCTCCGTTCTGTCGTGAAAGCTACAGCAGATCAAGCAATCTAGCAACCCACAGTCACGTCTCTGATCAGTGTGGTGTATGGTAACATTGACTCGGATGAAGCCGAGGATCTGCACCTCTTCAATCTACCACGTGGCCAAAGGGTTACGTCGCACTCTATTTGGTGCAGTCCTGGCGATCGATCTTTGTTCTTGCATTAGCTGCCATACATAATTGATTGTCATTTGCAGATTTATATTGGTCTCTAAAGACGTTGTCGGAATGGAATATATTCAAGAGTTCGATTCAGACACTCGTTTGCCAGCCAAGAACCAGATGCTACATTTCTTTCTTCTGTCACATACATGCCTATAATGCGATGAGTGTTGAAGAGGTGAAGAGCTTATATTGAGAATCTAAATATACTGTCTATAGAGCGCAGTAACTATCCATCATACCTCCATCTCTTCAATGATCTACGAATGCAAACCAGCTTAAATGCTGATAACACCAGCACCGGCCTTGGCCTTAACAAGCTCACAAACACAGTCAGCAGGGGAGGTAGTGTACTCGTAAGGAGGAGTGAAGTCCTTCTTCTGAGTAATAGCAGTCTCACTGTTCTCAAACAGGTTGTTCCTCTCAACCGCGAATCCATCCTCGCGCGAGTCAAGGTTGGTAATAATAGGTCGTCGTACATTAACGAAAGCAGTAGACTCAACAAGAACCTTGGCGCCCATGCGAGAGTTGACTCCAGAGGTAGGAAGATCCTCGTAGCAGCTGCTGTAGATGTGCGCGGTTCCGAAACGGATGGAGGGGGCACGGCTGTTGATGTTGCTCCAGTAGTTGTGGTGGAAAGTAACGTGCAGCTTGCCCTCATCCTGAGAACCGTTGTCGTCGCTGTGACCGATCAGGGAGGCCTTCCAGTGGTCGGCGAACTTGTTCCATGAGAAAGTGAGGAAGTCGGAGGCACGCTTGGCGTCGAGGAGACCGTCGAAGTAGTCCTTGTCAGTACCGTCGATACCTTCGGTAGCGAAGTCGATGTGGTCGATCCAGACGTAGGTGGAGGTTTCAATGTCAATGCAGTCCATCTCCTTGGGAGGGTTGCGCATGACGAGGTTACGGATGATGACGTTGTTGGACTTGACAATACGGAAACCACCATTGGTGAGACCTAAGGGAATGTCTGTTAGTTGATGTTGTTCTGTTTGGGTAGTGTTTACATACCAGAGTTGGAACCAACACCCAGGATGGTGGTGTCACTGGGAACCTTCATAAGGTCACAGCCGTCAAGCATGCCATCGATGTGGATAACGCCACCGTTCTTGAGAGCGGACTTGAGCTCAGAGCAAGACTTGACGACAACAGGTGCCCCGGAACCTCCAGTGGTGCCATATCCGTAACCAACAAGCTCGTCAACCTTGGCAGCGCTACAGCTACCGGCGGCAGCAGCGTTAGTATCAGCAGGGGCGGACTTGGCAGGCTCCTCAGCGGTAGCCTTAGGAGCGGCGGAAGCAACGCGAGTAGCAAGAGTAGTAGCAGCGGGGGCGGGAGCCTCAGTATCACCGCCGGCGGTGTACTGACACTTGCACTCCTTGATCAGGCTGTTCATAGAGCAACCAGCAGCCCACTCAGGAACAGATGAAGCATCGTTCACATCAGCACAGCCAGCGACATTGGCAGCGACGGCCATGGCGCATGGGTTGGACTTGATGTTGGCGCAGCCCAACACGGCGGGGATGAGAGAGATGAGAACGGATCGCTTCATGATGAAGGTTTCGGCACGGCCGGTTTAACGATAGACAAGTTAAAGAACGAAAGGTAAAAACAAGAAAGAATGTGGTTGAAAGAGAGTGGGTTACCGAAACATCAAAAGATCAGACGAACAAGATATATATAAACCAACACAACCCCATGCTATGAGATCTCTAAGATTAAAGTATAATAGCCAAGAATATTACGAGTATCACTCGAAGATTATGTTTGGAGGACAGCAAATTCCCGCCTGGGCAGCTTCGCACAGCTGGCGCCAAGAGGAGGGTTCTCCATATTCTCGAGAAAACAGTGGAAACAATGAAACGTCTGGGCGGAAATAACTCTTGGCCGTGTTTCAAGATGTCTTTGAGCCTATTGCGTTAATCATCGAATGACATGACGTGGAGCGTTTGATGAAAGCTTGGCTCAGAGGTGGATTAAGCGCTCCGCTACAAACGCTTGTTTAAGGAGATTACAAAAGCTTGGTGCTGACGTCTGGCGTTCATGATCCGAAAGATCGATAAGCATAAATTGTTTAAAATTATCAAATTAGAGATCTTCGTCTTTGAGAGATTTCATCTCATCAAGATACACACTTGAAGCAATCCCTATCATAGAACTTATCACCCGATTGTGGATGATAGATCAACTCCAGCCCAGCAGGTCCAGCAGTGAAAATATTACACAGGGTAGTGCTCTTTCGGAAGAGAAAGCCCTCACACTCTGCACGCTGCAGGCACTCGAGAGAGCATTTATCGAGGGATCCAACCTGCTTGGCAGTGTAGCCCTCAATCATCTTGGACTGGGCAGAGTTACTCACACCCGAAATACCACAAGTGACATCGTCACTGAGAGAAGCAGAGGGCACTGTGCAAGTTGTGGACTCAACTTGCGGGGCGCTGGAAGTCGTAGCTACCGGATCTTCCGACGCGGATGTGGTCTTGGTAGTAGCAGTGGTAATGGCCCCTTCGAAAACAGAACGAGTAAAGGTCCGCATAGTCGTAGGAGCCTCGGTAGGCTGAGGGAAGTAGGACACGCTCTCAGTTCCGGTGGGGTCCTCTCTCTGAGGCTCCTTGCACAGTCCAGAGCAGTCAAAGCATGCGTTATCGTTATACCAAATCTTACTACCATCTTGGAATCTGTATCCAGCGTCTTGGAGAGAAGTGCTGAAGAACTCGCAGAGCTTGGTGTCTGTGTTGTAGGCTGAGGACTTACAGTTCTCAAGCTGCAAACATGTCTCCGTACACTGAATCTCGGACTTTTGGTGTGGCCAGGTGGTGATATCTGCTGAGAAGGGCTCTCCGAGTGTGACCTTACCGTTAGAGTGACAGGTATAGCCATTAACTCCTCTTCCATTACTGCCGATAGGCCACTCGCCGTTTTGCTTGTATCTGCAGCCAGCGTTGATGGGAAGAGGCTGGCAGCCCAACTCAGGTGGTGAAGGCGTAGGCTCTTCCTTCTCATCACACATCATGCAAGTCATACACTTCATATCGAACCACATAGCATTGTATCCAGATTGCTGTTCGGCAACAGAGGCATCTTCCAAGTCTGATGAGATGAGGGCACACTTGAGTCTAGGCTGGCTGTCATCAAAGCCAAAAGCCAGACAGCCATGATCTTCCTTGCAAATAACGGCACAATCTTCGATGGATCTCTGGTTGGGACGATCTTCGAGACCGTAGCCGTAGGCGTCGGTAAGCTGGGGCCAGCCGCGCTTTCCACAAAGGGCTCTGTCTGGAGCTGGGTTGATGATGGAGCATAATCCTGGGGATGGTATGCCATTGGGACAGGCTGAGACTGTGGTAGGTGGGAGTGTGGTAGTTGGGCTGGGCGTAGTTGTAAAGGTTATGCTGTTGTTCTCAGTTGGGGCAGCGCTGGCGGTGGTGATCTCATCAACGCTGGAAGTAGTCGCAACGTCAGGCTTTGCTGTTGTCGAGGTAGCCAGTAGCGAGGAAGTCTTCTTCTCTTCGACGGGGCATGTCCACTCAGGCATAGTAGCCGGATCTTGGCCACGGGGGATGTAATCAAAGTACGCGTTGCCCGCTCCACAAGCATGGCAGTCCATATCGTAAAAGAAGCTGTACGCATCCGCAGGTTCCGCAACCTCAGACGATCTAGCATCGTATAGACTGCAGCGACCAAAGGTAGCCGAGTAAGACTTGCAAGAAGGGTACTTGGCGCAAAGATCTCGACACTCGTTTGTCAGACCGCAAAGTCCGTTCGTGGGAGCTGTGAGGAAGGGCTTCGCGCACGCCTTGGCAACACCTTGGAAATGAGTACAGGCCTTGGCAGGGGTATCAGCGTTGACGTTAACACAGACGGTACCGGCAGGCTGTTCAGCGCACTCATCCTTGTGAATGCAGCTTCTGTCGTAGGCCCAGGCGGAGTCGGAACCACCATTGGTAGGTATATCGCCCAACTCGGCAGTGAAGAGGTTGCATGAGTTTGAACAGCCGCTGCCCCAGTAGAGCCACTCGAAACTCATACATTGTGCATCTGCGAGACAGAGGGCAGCGCACTGCTCTTTAGTGATCTTGCTTCCACCGAAGCGTTTGTATCCTTGCTTGCTGCTGTATGGGCGCTTGGCGCAGCCTCGACCAACAGCACCGGTACCGAGTTTGACGCAGACCTTGGGACCAGATGGAGTGTCTTCGTCTTCATCGGTAGGAGCAGATGATGTTGCAGCTGGCGCAGCCTCAGTGGTCTTGCCTGTTGCTGGGACTTCGTCTATGGTAGTAGATACCTCCGAAGGCTGAGTTGTAGGGGCGCCAGATGTCTCGATGTTGTCGCTGCTAGTCACAGCAGTGTCTATGGCGAGAGCAGTGCTGGTCTCGGCTGGGCCAACGGTAGCAGCATGCTTGGATGTAGGGAAGAACAGCGAGATACCATCAACCCATTCATCACCAATCTTGTTGGAGACAAAGACCTGGTCAAAGTAAGCCTCAGCAGAGCCCCCATTGACACAAACAAGCTCAAATCGAATCATTCCGCTGTTTGTTGTGACAGCCATGTTATCGACAAACTCCAACCACTTGTCACCAGCAGCGCTAACAACAGGGAAGTAAGGTGTAGCTCCAAACTGTTCGTCGCCGTAGTAGCCCTCAATACGGCATGTATCAGCGATAGAATTCTGCACAATAGCGTACCAGAAGCGAACGGTGTAGTCACTGGGCTCCATATCCTGAAGCTGCTGTTGAATCCAAGGGTTCTCGGGGGGTGTTTGTCGCTTTCGGCTGCGGCTCGTTTTGAGCTGTACACAGTTCCTCTCATCAGATTGTCCCGGGTATCCAGGGCCTTGGAGTAGTTTAGCATTGCCGCCAGCCTGGAAAGCGTAGATGCCGCCATCAGCAGAAGGATCGTAGCCTCCAAAGTCGCCGTTGGTCACGGCATTTGTGATGATGACGGGCCCTTCGGTAGTTTGCGAAGAAGGTATCGATTTTGTTGTGGTTCCAGTGGTAATCGAAGCAGACTGTGCTGTCTTGTCGGTTTGAAGGGGAGAAGAAGGCTTGCAGTTACCTGCTGCTGCAAGTTCAAAGGAACCCGCAACGGCCAGAGACAGAAGCGCAGAGACAGAGCGCATCCTGTAAATAACGAGTGGAGAAGCCAAAAAAGAGGCTCTAAACGAAAGACTGTTGTAGAGGTCAATACCTAAGGTTCTATCCTCAACATGAGCAGCTCCACGATATATACCATCTAGAGGCATCCGCCTCCCGAAGCCTTACCCGAAGCCAAAGACCCTATTTCCCCTGACATTATCGGAAATTTCTATCGGGCTTGGCCATGTGTTTTTTCATCGATAGCTTTTCAGCTGCTGTTCGATAGTTTCAACGGGGTTTCCTTTTTCGCTTGTAAACCGAGTCTAGATTGGCTTGGTTTGCAAGACTATTGAACGCCTTGTGGATTTTTTGTGTAAGCGAATACTTCGCCAATGGGGGCGAGCGTTGACTTTGCTCCGGTTGGAAATAATCAGGCGATATTGAAATGCGATGAATTTGTTCTTTGGCTTTTTGCTTGGTCGGTGATTCAAATATGAACTTCTTCCTTTAAAATACACGGCTTTCTCTAGGGCGGTTGGACCTGGCGGGAGATCTTCAGGGTTCAATATTAGGCAGTAATCCTGTACCACGCCATTAGACTTAGGGACGTTACTGTATTGAGACAGCTGGATAGCATCGCTGTGCACGAGAACTCATATGAGAGCACTTTGATCTCCTTTGCCAAGAGCTTCAAAGTCCACCTTAGTAGTTGGTTGAATCCATAGAGATTGCATATCTCAACCGAGCCATAGACCATATTGCGAATGGGCTATATCTTCAATATATACAGCATGCTGCGTGAACTTGCCAGACAAAACATGCTTCGTTATCGGTTGCAGCTAATACTCGGATCTAACAGACTCGTGCATTAGTCTCCGCTCCATCTGCACTCGAATCTGGCCCAACTTATCTGAACGCTTTGGATGAGTTGGCTGAAAGCTTGCTTGCGAAAGGTGGCCGCGAATTAGATAGCAATGACGGAGCTTTTACTATCAGGACGTCAGTAGGTTTCATTCTATCCGGTGAAAAGTGCATGGAGTTTCTCACCGGCGCAATACTGTTCCCTCGTTCGACGACAGCGGCGGCCGGGCAATTCACAGTGGAACTCTAGCTCGTCATGGGCCGCGCAGTACGCGTTCGCTCATCTAGTAGACCGATTTCATGTGCTCTCAGCTTAGTAGCAGTATGCATATTCGAATTCAGTTGCAAGCGACATTTCCTGGCCAAGGGCTTCCGCATAGTTACAGGTACTATTGATAATAGCACTGCCAATGTTCTGCAGCATCAGATCTTGAGCAAGTCCTCACTGGAGTTGGTAGGCTTGTTTGACCGCTTGATCGAACAGAATAATTCCTGGCTTGGGACTGGACGGCTGGAGGTCGTGGTATGCAAGAATAGTGCGGTTAAGACCCGGCCTCAGTAGTCTCGTCAACGTACTCTTGCCAAAGTTGGGCGCACCAGACTTCTGGGTCGATGTTCTGGCTACCTGAGATGGAGTATGAATGAGAACGAGACATCTTTGATGCCTGGATCTAAGAAGGCAACTTGTCGTGATTACTCCAGTATGACATGGCATCCAAACTGCAGAAGGAGGACGAATGTGTGTGTGAGGCTATGATAAACTGGGATCTGGATGGGCGGACAAGCCTTTTACATGGCATCAATCCTCGCGCGATCAATCTACAAAAGTCCCCATGTTGACTACGAGACCCCTTAAGCAGATTCTCTCCTTTTTCCCACAGTGACACTCCGAAGAGGGGCAAGCTGATGTTGACGTCTGCAAAAGGTTTCGAGGGTGTTGACCGTAGTATGGTTAACTTTTGTTCTTCTTTCACTCTTGAAGCAAAGACATCCGAACAGTTTTGAGTACATAAAAGTTCCCTCCCGGCTTTTGGGAAACGAGAATAGACTATTTAATGTTAATCCCTGACCTGGATGAGACGTCGAAACCGGTTCGTCCCTTGCTGTCGACATTCCTTTTCTGTCATCTCGCAGTACAGACAACCTGATGTTCGGTATATCAAGGTAAGCTAGTGTACGTTCCCAGACTTTCAAGACTCGGGGTTTCATGGGTTTCCTGGTATAGCTCGCTAAGGCGATGAATATAAAAACGGCGGAGGCTGTTCACCTTGGGCTTCTCGCCCTCGGCGCTCGATCCCCTCAAGCCCTATACAACTGCTCAGGCGGCCGATCTCTACGTTAGAAGAAAGCCTCTGAGTTCTGTATAAGAAGGGTGTGCCAGTGAGTTGCGCTGTTCCTATCAGGTCGTCAGTCCAGCAAGGCCTTGTCACATACATAATAAAGCAAAAACAAAGCGGAAGCCCCGGTGCCATATGATCCTAGAGGATACCCCAACAGTCGATCAACGTAATGGGTGCTGCTTCAATGCGTTTGGGTGATTTGTATGTCTGTCCATACACTTATGCGTCAAACGCACAGCGAAAAGATCAATGGAGGCGTATGCATACTTGTATGTATAAACATGCTATTGTAGAACCCATGAGTTAGGCGCCTGGGCTACTAGGCACAAAAATGGTAAGGCTGTTCTCTGGAGAGAGAGAAAGTGAGGTTCTGCCCGGGCTCGAACCGGGGACCTTCTCGGTGTTAACGAGATGTCATGACCAACTAGACCACAGTACCAAGCTGTTTTGTTGTTAGAGTCAACAGAAATTTGTCCTAATCATCATGGCATCAGAATCGGAAAGCCATTGGCTCTTGTGGTCTCAGCGGTCAAGTCTTCAGTTACCTTAATGGGTGAATTAGAACAAACAAGTTTCAGAATGTAGACGCATGAGGTTTGGAACAGATGAAGTAAAAGTCATCACAACAATATTCATTATGTGGTGGTATATGGAAAAACGCCCCTCGGCCTCCAGCCCTTGGCGTGACTTGTCGCCTCGCGCGACGTCATGTGCGCATTGATCCTACACATGAAGGAGTTCCCTCTCCTACATCCAACCGTAGTAACCCAGCCTTCCCAACTTTTTGGTCTTCCGGGTGATGATTCATAAACCCCAAAAGGTGCTTTTGCCCGCCGGCAGAACCCAGTAAAAATAAAACTCCGAAAAGCGATGGAATCAAGAAATGGTTAAAATAAAAAGTGACATGAGGGAATAGATGGTATCGAATGGTTGACGGTTCTTGTTGTTAAGTTAAGCTGGGGTTCAAGCTTAGCCGTGCAGACCGCAGGTACGCTCTCTCATCAGTTCACGTCGCTTCTTGTCCTTAGCTATAAAATTGGTTAGCATCTGTTTGTGCTCATATGTCATGGGAAATAACTTACCTCCGTCGAAGACGAGGAACTCATGTAGGCCGGAACCGACAGGGACCATGGGCAGGACAGGAACCTTCTTGTCGGTGACAACCTCCAGCAGAGCAGGGCCGTCAGTGTTGATGAGCCACTTCAGGGCATCAACAACGTCGTCGGGCTTGTCAACACGTCGGTTCTGGATGCGCATAGCCTCGGCAAGCTTGATGAAGTCGGGGTTGCTTTGATGAGTGTGGGCATATCGGTCCTCGTAGAAAATGTTCTGCCATTGAGTAACCATACCCTGCTCCTCGTTGTTGAGGACAATAACCTTGACACCAATGTTAAACTGAGCAGCGGTGGAGAGCTCAGTCAGGGTCATGTTGAAAGAAGCATCACCATCGATGTCGATAACAAGGGCATCAGGCTGGGCAACCTTGGCACCAATAGCCGCAGGCAGACCATAACCCATGGTACCCAGACCACCGGAGGTGATCATAGAACGAGGGTGTCTCCATCGGAAGTGTTGGGCAGTCCACATCTGATGTTGACCGACACCGGTAGCGATGTAGGTCTTGTCCTTGCGCCCCTCGACAAGCTTGCTGAGCTCCTCGATCAGGGTCTGGGGCTTGATGAGACCTGAGCGCTCGGCACGCTCGTAGTCGGTCAGAGGCCACTTCTTCTTCCACTCGTTGATCTTGCCGAACCACTCCTTGCGGTTCTCCATGGTCTTGGACTCGACGAAGGGCATAAGCTCCTTGAGGTTAGTGGCGACATCACCCTCGATGGCCTCGGTGGCCTGGACAACCTTGTTGATGTTCTTGGGCATGATCTCGAAGTGGACGATACCACCGCGGCCCTCAGCAGCGGCAGCCTTGGCACCAGGGGCGAACTTGGCAATGCTCAGAGTGACACGATCGTCGAATCGGGCACCGAGAGCAATGATAAGATCAGCCTCCTGCATAGCCATGTTGGCGTAGGCTGAACCGTGCATGCCAAGCATGTGCAGGGACTTCTCGTCAAGCTCGTCGTAAGCACCTAGACCCTGGAGAGTAGTGGTAACGGGGATAGAGGACTTCTCAGCGAGCTCCTTGAGGATCTCGGGTCCGCCCTTTGAGAGAATGATACCCTGTCCGGCGTAGATGATGGGCTTCTTGGCCTTGTTGATAAGGTTACCAACACGCTGGAGAGCACCCTCGAGCTGCTTCTTGGTAACGTCCATGGCAGCGCGGGAAGCGGCGCTGGGCAGAGAAGGCAGAGCAACGTCGGTGGGGATAGCCCTTCTTAGAACACCGGCAGTGACATCCTTGGGAAGATCGACGAGAACGGGACCGGGGCGACCGCTGGTGGCGATCTCGAAAGCTTCGTTGATGCGTCGGGGGAGTTCGGCGACGTTCTTGACCATAACGTTCCACTTGGTGCAAGCACGGGAGATACCAACGACATCGGCCTCCTGGAAAGCATCACTACCAATAGCAGTTGTCACAACCTGACCGGTGAAGACAACCATGGGTGTTCCGTCTGACAGAGCATCCTGCATAGGTGTAATGACATTTGTAGCACCAGGACCAGATGTGACAAGGACGACACCGGGCTTGCCAGAAGCACGGGCATAACCCTCAGCCATGTGGCCAGCACCTTGCTCGTGGCGGGGGAGGATAAAGTCGAAGTGTTTTGAGTTGTAGATGGCATCGAAAACGGGGAGAATGGCACCGCCAGGGTATCCGACTAGGATTCAGTTAGCCTTGACTGGAGGGCATGAAGTGAGCGACATACAGATATGTTTCACGCCATGTCGGAGCATCATCTCGTGGAAAATTTCACCACCAGTCTTTCCGATGAATCTGCAAGTTCGTGGTTAGAGGATGTCTAGAAATGCGGGCTAGAGATTTGCGTACGACTCATCCATATCGTTCTTTCGAGGGTTGACGAGAGGCTGGACATTGCTCTGGTTCTTCTCGACATTGAATCCAGGGCTAGGGATATCGCGTGCTGAGCTGTAGACATATTAGCCATCTGGTTTTGCCATTACTGTTGGAAATGTGCGCGCGAATCGCTACCCATGCCACAGACGCGGGGCAACTCTCAACGCCACATTTGAGATGTCTACTTACGCAGCAGCAGCCGTAGACTGATTTCTAGTGCTAGCAACCTTCTTTGAAGTCTGGATAGAAGCAACGGCGGATGTGGTGGTGAATGATCGAGTGTGAGCGACGGCCCGGATGGCCTTTGCGGCCTGGCGAGTTCGGAGCATTGTGGAGGTTAAGAGCTCGTTGAGGCAAGACCAGTAGAAAGGAGCCAGGAGGCTCAAGACGCGCAAGAGAATTGAAAATTGAAGGTCAGTAGAAATTCAAAAGGATCAATTGAATTCCTAGAGGGGAGATGCTTGAATTTTGTTCGTGAGAGCGCGCGGAGGCGAAAAGAGAGAGAGAAAAAAGGGATTTGAGTTTCGTTTGTCCGCTAAGAAAGAGACCAAGGAAATCGAGGGCGAGCCCGGGGGAAAAAATATCACAGCCAAAGCACCTCAGCAATTATCGGAGGGCCGGTGGCCGGGGTGGGACCGGTCAAGTTGTGGGGTAAGGTACCGCAATAAAAGGTGACTCCCCCAGCCAAATCGAGGTGGGATTGCGGTAGAGTCAGGTCAAGGCAGGGGCAATGAAGGCCAGAACGGCCGTGGAGGGGGAGCATCGGTCCCCACGAGCCAATCAGTGAAAAGGTGAATGGCCGATATCGCCACTAGTAGAAGCCTCCGGATTGGCCAGATGCGTTGCGAGAACGGCCTAGCTGGGCCTCTACTCCCCTCTAGCTGGCGTTAGCTGGGCCAAAGGAACTGAAAAACCGACTCAGTTTTAGATTTTGACAGCCATGAATGGCGTTTATTCTACCGTTTATCTGGCCATTGATTGCTAACGTCAGAAAAAATCTTGACTCATCTCAAGGGAAGCCGCTGACATCCAATCCAGCGTTTCCCCAGGGATTGAGCTGAGCTCCGTAATGAGAGGACCCTCTGACGTCGGGAAAGTGGCGGGCGGGGAACTTGTTGCTACTCCGTACAGCTGGAGCAGCTAACCCTCCGTCAGGTATCTGACCCTCTCTGCCTTAGCCTGAACTGGTTCAATTTGCATGCGGCTATTTATCTCCGTTTTTTCGCCTCTGAATGTTACCTGGGGCAATCTGTGGACCTCATTTTGTGCAGCAACTAACTGAGTTATCTCGCCGTGAATTGGTTAGAGAAAGACAAGTAAATCTGTCATTGCTGTCGGCAGTTGTTGAATCAATCTATTTGTTCATGATGGTGGTGTTCATCTCGGCTCTTGCCCGCTATGCTTCCATGTGAAGGTGGCACGTCCCCGGCCCGGGACCCATTCTACAAGCTTCCCCACAAACTTCAACCTCGATTCATATGAGGCTCAATGTTGCCTGCTCTGATTGTTTTATGACACTGGTCAATAATGTTTTTCTTTATATAACAAACTTCATACCATACTTGGTGCATTTCAAAGCTGATTGGGAATTCCTTGGGTGCTGCTGGACACATCCGTCTTCCCAAGCGCCGGATGTATAACACCGATGGATTATTGCAGTAGAGCACCTATTTTTTGTTACTTCTAAGGATATTCGACCCCTTATGAGTTTCTTACAGTTTCTTCATCGCCGTTCTGGGCATTTTCTACGTCAGAAAACCGCAAAGTGAAGCTTCTAAAGTGCTATAGGGTGGGTAAAGTTTCGGCATGCTTATCTTCTGATATAGAGTATGATGTTATGCGTGAGAGTAAAAAGCTGTGTTCAGCAAGAATAATATCCCAGGGGTGTAATAAATAAAGACAGGGTAAATATATCTGATTGTGATCTGTCCGTGTAAAGCTATCGTATGGCCAGTCAATCACATGTAGGAGTCCTTTCTATGGTTCAACCACAAGTGGAAAAGACGTTTACATTTATCATCTGGATCGGACTATAAATCATCACAAAGACTTAACTCACAAATGGCGACAAAAAGCAATTCTTGCATTAGATGTTGACGAAACCACAACTCAGTTGATGCTTATTGGCGGGAACCCCTCAGCCATGTGGCGTGCGAATCAATATAATGGGGTATATCGAGGAGTTGTCTCAACTGTTCGTCATATTTTACCTGTTTAGACACTAGGGCCGTATAAACTTTCTTCTTTCGTCACAGTGATCCTTGGGTGTAAAGATCTCACTTGTCCATGGACACGATGTCCCCAAGGTTGGAAGCTGGCTCAGTTTTAGATTCAAAGTATAAGAGACCTTGCTCCCTGCATACCATTTGACTTCTCCATATTGATAGACATATACCCTCTCAGCTTGGTTTATTCTATACCAGCTCGGCATCACACTCACCATGCCTTTAACATCGCACAAGCCTATAATTATTGATACTGCCGCACAATCACAAAACTCGCCCTCCTCATTCACTGAGAAAGAACGAGGCAACGCGACCTGGCATACACTCTTGTCTTCACCAGGGACTGCAAGTACCTCTCTCACCAGCGGCATCGCAACATGTCCTCGTAACGGCGCCTTAGCACTTCATCGCCACACCCAAGCAGAAGTTTACTACATCCTTGCTGGCTCAGGAGAAGTTGAGATAGAAGGAGAAAGATATCCAGTCACTAAGGAAAATCTTATATGGATACCCGGAGACGCAGAACATGGAGTATTTTGTGGCGATGACGAGTTGAAGTGGCTTTACCTCTTTCCTGAAAGCAGTTTTGATAATATCGTTTACCGCTTTAGCAGTGAGGTGAAGAAGGTTGGAGATAAAATCAAGTCTAAGCTGTAGGAGCATAAAGAAATACTTTGATATTGAGTTTAGTCAAGAGGTTTGTCGAGATGTACAACGAAAACTGTTGCATGCTGAATCTTCAAATGTACCCATTTCTATCAAAAAAGTGCTCTCGAACGATTTCCTTGGCCTGTGAACTATTATATCATACCTTAGCTCGACGGATCATAACAAAGGTCTCATAAAGCTCATCAACGCCAAATTTGCTCATGCTCTGGCTCTTTTCTTCCAATATCTCAAATCCATGTTTTGAATAAAGCTTCTGACCACGCCGGCCTGTAGCCACCACTAGAACATCAATGCCCAGCTGGTCTGCTGCTTGGAGGCCAGATTTGACAAGCATACTCGCAAGTCCTTGATGTTGGTGATCTGGTCGAACACCGATGTAGTGCAGTTCTGCTCGACTGTCAGTCTATGAAGTCGCTTCTTTCGTGGTGCTTACCCATGCAGTTGGCATGTTTGTACTTCTCTCTCCAACCGTCCATATGGTCATCCAATTCATCGTGCTCAGAGCGTGGTTCGAATTGGGCTTCTGAATGACGCTTCGTGAACATCTCTCTCTCCTCATCGCTTACATCAGGGGTCTGAGCGATAAGCCAAGAGTCCTTGTGTGACTCTGGCATGATCCAACGTGCGTAGCCAACAATATCGCCTGTTTCGTTGTGGACTGCTTTCTGATGCCTCCTCACTTCTCTATCAGTAAGAAGGTTCTTTGGGCTCCGGTCCGTAATACCCCGGAGCACGTAGTCTTTAGTTCGACCTGTCCATGATAATCTCCACCATGCCTCATCCCAAAAAGCAGCAACTTTGCTTTGTGCGATGTATTTGCCGTCTTCCACACGACATGGTGACTGTACTTGATACATTGGTGTTGGTGACTCGAGATACTGATGGATGTAAGTGTATGTGGGAAATCTAAGAAACTCCTGGCATACACGATTTATAGATATTGTTCTCTTCCTTATCTGACCATCTCACAAGGGTTCAAGATGCCGTTCGAACCGGAGCGAGGCTGAGCAAGTAGATGTCACGTATCGTATAGTCTGCATACAGGGATTGGGTATCCGAGTCCAATCACATCAATCGACGTATTGCGCTCCGCTCAACAGTCTGCGGCGTGGCTTGTGTCTGCATAGATCCAGACAGCAATATACTAAAATAACAAATGATACAGTCTCTAATACAGTTTCTTGCCATTCTTTAATGTTTAGAGCATATTATACTATTGTTATTACAATATTAATATGTCTAGGAAAAATAATTGTATAAAATAGTAAATTGCTCGAGAAATCTGAAACGGAAGGAACTTGAGCCCAAATTTGAACCCGCTCCTTCCAACAAGCGTAGTCCCGTGTGACGCAATTGGTTAGCGTGTCAGACTTTTACAAGATAGTGAAATCTGAAAGTTACGAGTTCGAGTCTCGTCATGGGAGTTTCTTTTTACTTTCTTGGCATTTTTCCCTTGATCCCTAGATCAAGACGGGTCGAATGCGATATTTTCTGTAATTTTTGGGCTTGGTTTCATAGAGTTTTGGTGTCTTGAAATGGGAATAGTTCTGGATTGAATGGTGGGGTTTAGTGTCGGTCCCACTGTGTGCCGCTCGCCCCACGTGATCAGCTAGTTCCTTCCATGAACTACAGAAGCAATAAACGGTTCTAATTACTGGCATACCCGTTGTGCAAATCGCTTTGTGTGGAGGATGTAGCAATGCATGGATAATGCACCAGAGAAGAAGTTTATTGTTTCACAAGATATCTAGGTCTGAGAGTCAATGGGAAAAGCAATGATTTAGTTTTCACCGTCTATTTAATGTCAGAGTCTACATAAGCACTGGATGTGAGTTCCTCCCAATGCAAGTGATTCCTTGTGTTTGTTTCGGAACCGAGCATGGCTGCTATGTGAGACTCTCCTGCCTGCTCCTTCCCCATGAATGTCGGTTCCTAACGTAACCATGTCTTCTTTTTATGTCATATGTCCGTTCTTTTCCTTTCCTCCTTTTCTTCCCATCACCAACAATTACACAATGCCGTCCCGCACCCCCTGCCTCAAGCACCTTTCCAGGAGGGACGATGACCATCGAGGAGATCGACCGCCACGAAGAGGGCTCCCCCATCAAGGGGAGCCGGTCACAGAGCAATCTTGGCCGTCCTCTCCCTCCGCCGCCGCCGCCGACTCCCCTCCTCCTCCTCCCTCCCCTCCTCCGACGAAGAGGCGTCGCGGCCTTCGGGGTCGCAAGATCCTTCTCTCCTCCCCGTCTTAGACGGCTTTTTCTTTTTTTGTGGTTAGGCCCGCCTTTGCTTTCATTGCTCTTCCGGGAGCTTTCGAGAAGGATACGCCATGAATGGTTTCAGGCATCCAGTATATCAGGGAAAACATTTCCTGGTAAGTATCTCATCTCTAGTTATTACAGAAACAATTTGCTAAACGCTTTAGTTCTGCGGTACTCCAGTCGACTTACACATATCGAGTCTCCCTGTCACCACACTCCTTTGGCACAACGAGAGCAGGCACGCCTTTGCTTTCAAGCGCACCTTCGCATCTCCCATTGCAATACCGGCAACAGGCTCGCCTTTGCTTTCATCGGCTCCTCCCGTTCTCTGCCTGACAACAGCAGGCCACGCCTTTGCTTTCGGGGTGCTCAACAACATACCCAAAGAACAGCGAGATGGTCTCATCAAAACCACTCAACGGCAGGAACTCCATTGAGGAGAACCAATAGCGGTAACTAAAAGCATCCTGGGGCTTATAGCCAAAAGCTGTTCCCTACTCTATAGCCAGGTTATTAGTGACTACTCGCAATCAAGACTGGTTCCAAACGAACCTCCTTACCGAAGAGGCCGCAGTCTCTTGATGGGCTGCAAGAACCAGAAGGCAGACAACACAACTGACGCCTAGAGCAGCTGCCCTAGAGGGCATATACTCTGATTCAGATGATTGAGAATCCCCATTGTCGATGAAGCACGTCTACGACAATCAGAGGTATGGTGCGTCGCATGAGTGTCCGGGCTGCAACTAACATGAGCGATAGTTTCCTGTATGACAAGAAGCCCCTTGAGCTTTGGCAAATCATCCCTGGGCGTGTCGTTTTGGGCAAAAGGGGAAATAGTATGCATTGGCGTAGCGATCAGGATGAGGTTTTCTTGACATATGATGGAGGATTCTAGAGCACTGGAAAGGAATTTTCTACTGTTAGTATAATACAAAAGGATCTGTTGTTTGCTTTTACATACTGATTTGAATGCTCCTATCTCTTGTTAAAAAGGAACCTGGTGGAATTTTAATGTTTAGTATGATAACTCGTCTGCCCGACAATGTCGGAATGGACGTTGTTCAAGGGCAGTGGCCACCTGCTTCAGGGTGGTTACAACACCACGCTTTTGTCTTAAGATGGTAAAAAGGCAAAAAAAGAATGCTTCATAGCAGCTACTGGTTTCGATCCAGTGACCTCCGGGTTATGAGCCCGGCTATGATGAGTTAGTACTCTGTTATTGTGTTGCAGGTGGAGTAGACATACCGCGCTTCCACTGCGCCAAGCTGCTTTCTTTGAGCTGTTGAAATGTGATTGCTTATCTTGGTACATATACGTCGAACTGACTGGCTACTCCACATTCCCCAAATAAATGGTGCCAGACTTTCCTCGTTTGAGTCTCTTCGACAACAAGCCAAGTAATGCCGAATTTGAACAGGAGACACCAGATACAGCGTTTAGTACATATACATACACCTTTCTGGTGTGCAAAGCATGAGAGTTGGACTGCGTCTTGATTATTATGCCAGAGTCAAGTCCCTTTTATTTTCTTTTGTCGCTTTATTTGCAAACCACTGGAGAGATACTAGCAAGATGAACTGATCTTGAGACTATTGTATCTCATGTTTCCAAGGCATATCGTGGATATTTAGTTCCTTGTCTGCCTATTTCGTAAGGTTATATAAAGCTCGCCTAAATTTATGAAAAGTTCGTCTAAGGGTCTTAGAGTAGTAGAGTCGTGATGCGTTGTTGGCACAGGCGATGTTATTGAAACTTTGTATTATTTCATTCCTATCTATCATTTGTATTCCGCCAAAGATATATTTGGCTCACAATGGGGTATCTGCCATCCCGATATAATGATCCTCGCATAACCGCCCGAAAGATGCAATATTCAACAGGTAGAAAAACAAAGGGGAAATAAAAGCTGCAAATAACAATCCTGTGACATTGCAGCATGCGTGGCTTTGGTTTCCTGTCTCATCCCATTCCATCCTTCTTCAACACCGTGGTATCACAAAACAAAAATACAAAATGACAAGGATATGTGAAAAAGGAAATAGGTATGTTGGTCCAAATGCTGAGATGTGTCCAAGAACAAACAAGGAAATGGGTAATAAGAGAAAGTTCAGATCGTCATGTAGAGGATGGGGTATCCTGTCGTAAAGTTCCTCGTCCTCCTCTTTAGCCCGTGTACGGAATGATTATTAGTACAGATATATGATAATGCAAGGTAGTGAAAATGAAATCATGATGCTCAAAAAAGTGCTTTTCCGTTCCGAGATTAAAACGCCTTATAGTCTCATGTCGCCTTCATCCAAGTAGAAGCTTGTGGGTGAGCCGAACTGCTGTTGCTGTTGATGTTGATGTTGGGGCATGAAGCCAGGGTTTGATGTGTAACCTTGCTGAGGGTGACCCATTCGCATCGGCAGTTCGTAGCCCGCAGGCATAGACGTAGGTACAGACGCGTGCATCATGTCGGCGTACATGGCTGGTACAGGAGGAACAGCCTCGTGCTCAGAAGCAGGACTGCCGTAAACGCTCGTCTTCTTCTTTGGGCGCAGGTTCTCAAGGCTCAATCGCTTACCCCAAGATCCGGGTCGCTTTGAAGGAATAGGAGTGGCGGGACGGGCAGCTACAGGTTGTTGTGGTTGCTGGGGAGGCATGTACACATTGCCCATAACAGTGTCTTGTTGAGGGAAGTGCTGCTGCATGCCAGTCATGTCCCATTGCTGTTGAGGTAGGTCGGAACCTGGAAGAATGTAGGTCATGGAAGCATCTGCGAAAGTGTTCATCTGATCAGGTGCAAATTTGGGTGCGTCGACAGGCCAAACATGCTCATTAGGAATGGGGAATGGCGTTCCTGGGTGGGGACCGGCTGTGAGATCATCTCGAACCATGGGCTCAGGAATGCTGTCCACTGGTGTTGATGGTCTAGTCTCCTGCTTGATGCGTCTGGCAGTGAATGAAGGTGGCTGTGGTGTTGTAGGGGCCTGCTTCGTGACAGTGAGCATCGGTGTGTTGATCTCACTGATATCCTCTGTCTTCATCTGCACGCCTTCTCCGTGGCCTACTGCGTCCGCCAGGCATTGAGATCGGAACGGTAGAGAGAACTGTAGGTCAATTTCACTTGGTGGCGGTGTAGTAGGGTTGGTGAATGGAGATGTGCCAAGGATGAAAGCCAGGCGAACCAGAGTAGAGATATCTTCACCAAGGTGACGAGCCTCGAGCATGCGCTTGAGATCGCCAGAAGAACGAGGTCGCCATGTGAGTTGCTGTCTCTTCTCCTTGGGCCAGATGCAAGTCTTCCAGATAGACTTGACCTTGGACTGACGCATCAAGTTGTGCAGCTGAACCTTGTACTCCCAGTTGTTCACGTCAAATCCGTCTTCGAAATGCTTGGCGATATGCTCAAAGTACTTGTCGCGGCTGGCAGATGCTTGCTCACCAGTGGGAGCCTCAAAGACACGGTCCTTGCAGGTACCGAAACCGCAACCAAAGACGACCTGGGGGCACAGCTCTGTCTTTGCTGAACTGTTAGGAAGAGCATCCATGCGGTGTGCCTCCTTAGCGTGAGTGCTGTAGGCGCGCTCGGTAGCAAAAGAGAGATGGCAGCCCTTGGTCTTGCACAGCCAAGTCACATCAGCACCGTGGAAGTTGTAAAGATGCTTCTTGAAATCGCTCTTCCTGCCGAAACCAACGGGGTTGTTGTCCAAGAAACACATGGGGCACTGGTATTTCTTAGAGGTTGGTGTGACGTGCCGGGGCGACGGGTGAGAGGTGACATCGCATGAGGGGATGGGTGACTGCATGAGATTTGGCGAATCGAGCCATGTACGATCGGTAACTTTACCGACTTCACCATCATGAATCGAGGGAACGTCGCCGGCATTATCCTGCCATGTCGATTGAGTTCGGATGGAAGCGGCATCGGATCGCGCGTGAGAAGCATCAGAGTTGCTCCATGATAATGAAGGCGCGCTGGTGTTGCTGAGTAGTGTGGATGCTGAAAAGGTGGAGGCTCGTGCTATTTGTTGTTAGAGGGTCTACATTTTGACATGTAATTGAAATCACTCACACGAAGCACCGAGACCGGTGAGCGCGCAGACAAGGCTGGAGACGCCGTAGCGACGGGTAAGACCCAAGAGGATTTGCTGGTCCTCCTCAGATAGTGGCCTCACGGGCTCATCCTGTCCTGGGAAAGGAAACATGTTGTGTGATTGTGGTTGTGGAATGTCCAAGGCTCAATCGTCGAAGCGATAACGCGCACTGAGCGCTGGATTGACTATCGCTGGCGACCCGTGTGACAGAATTAATTAATGTCAGCAATAATAGGCAGTCGCTGTTAATGTGACTATCATCAAGTTGAGTCGATGTCGGTTGAGATCTCGTGTAAGACTGGCGATAAGCGTGATCCAAGGAGTGTCGATGAAAGAGAGTCGTTCGAGTCGATTGAAGCGAAACGAGGGGAAATCGACAGCCCGCGACGATTAGTATGTGATAGTTGGGTCGTTGAGTCGTGATTATGAACCAAGAAAGTCTTGGAATGTGATGTGATAGTGATAACTTTGTGGGTATGAGGGCTGATTAAAACAAAGGCGAGACACCATCAATTAGAGTAAAAAGACGAACAGAAGAGACACGCAAGGGTCCTTGTTTGAGATGGGGATTAAGAGAGTAAGTACTGTACTGTACTGAGAGGAAGAGAGGGGCGAATGTATGGAAGAAAGGGAGAGGCGAGTAGGCAGTAGCAGGCAGTGAAGTGAGGAAGGTATGGTAATGCGTGCAAGTCAAAGTGCAGTTGCAGGGGAGGGAAGGAGCGAAAGAGAGTCAGAGATCAGGAAGAAAGAGGGAAAGAGCAAGAGAAAGTCCTTCTAGAAGCCTTCGTCGAATCCCTGGACTTGTGTGAGACATTATAACGGGCTTGCCGGAGTGATCGCTCTTGGTCGGCCCACGTTAGTTCAATCCATGTCCTGGCTAGTCTCGAGACTAGTGACTCCATCAACAAGGGGCTTCCTTGTCCACCACCAACGCCGTTTCAGGAACGTCATTCGCCAAATTCTGCCTCGTCTGCCAATTCTGTTCAAAAACGGATGGTTCATCTTCATGCGGGTCGAGCATCTTGACGTGACGTACCTGACGATGATCTACTATTCCGGCATTTGGATATTTCAGGGGAGAATGGATCATCAGGTACATACATATTCTGATACAGCAGACATCAAATGCTTGGAAAACAAACAATGAGATGCCACAGACCTTGATGTTTAAGCGTAGAGGTCAAGCTAACATGAATCCTCGATAGCCTGTTCTCTTTGGGGGCTACTATCATTGTGCTGTGACCCAACCGAGTCTGGGTCACAACGGGGCGACCAAGTAAAGTCAAGTCAGCGACACCGACACCATTGAAGAAAAAACTCGGCTGGAGCTAAAAAAGTCATCTCATCAACGATTCACTGGACCGGAGTGTAGCCAAAAATAAGGCCCTGTTTCAGCAAATTGCACTCTTGGTTCCCCTGCCAGTTTGCTGCTGCTGCAGTCTCCAGACTCCAGACTCCAGTTCCCTCCCTCCTACGGATACATGCTACGTAAGAAGGAGATGACCGACATGATCTGAAGTTCTTCTGCCGTCATTCTAGAAAATGCTGCATACAGGAGAGATTACGCTGTTCCATCATTGCTGTCGATACAACATAGAATTAGGGTTTTGTGGACAGCCCGTTAAGAGACATCAATATCCGTACGTAACTGATTCAGCATTTGATCACGCTTAGTTTCTGTCGTGTCAGAATGCTGCCAGATTGACCTAGTCAATTAGTCAGTTCAATCCTTGACGAGCATCAAAAGTGTGGCTTCTTTCTTCCGAGTGTTGGTGCCAGAGCAGCGACAGAACAGTGATCCAAACTATGATGTGAAACTGTTCGCTTTGGACGTAAAATCTCCACAGTGGAATGGAGAATGGATCCCCAGACCAAGAGCAATGCAATTCAGAGAGAGAAAACGTGGTCGGAGAGTGATCAGCCCGACCGAGTCTAAACTTTTTGAAGAAAAAAAGCCAAGGTAAATTGTTGCCCAAGACACCAAGATCCATATCAGTGCTAGTGTACGCGGGCCAGCAGACGACCCTGTTTCAGCGGGAAATGACGATGGGCCAATCTCTGGCTTTTACTCTCCAAGACGGCGTATCAATGGCCTGCCGAGACCTTAGGGTGCGGAGCTGGGAGGGTGGCCATCTGACGGTATTGGTTGGGGATATGGGGGGACATGACACGAGCCTGGTCGAGTCTAAGCCACTTTGGAGGAGGACCCCTTGTAAGTTCCAAAAGTCAAAGGTCCAAAAGACAAAAGGTTGAAAGCCAAGACCATATTCAAGAGGTCAAAACATTAATCGTGGGTGTAGTGGGAGTCACTGTGGCGCCTGCTTATAATACACTGCTGTAAGAGTTATCGTTTCGCCCAGCTACGGTGAGAATCCTTGGCAAGACTGACTGACTGTTCCTTCAAGCCATAGCCATGACGAACTGTTCACTCGGGTACAGTAACACAGCCTCGTGTACAGAAATGAGACCCTGGAGTCGACAACAAGCATAACGCCATCTCCCAAAAAAATGGAGCAACGTTCGAAGAAAAAGAAAAAAGGGGACCCAGCAGACGTCCTGGCTTCTGGGTCGGATCCTCGCAAATCAAATGATGTAAAAAGTGAAGTATCACTTTGTTGCAGACACTGGGCTGGTTGGGCGAGAGACATGTTTGCTTTGTTTCATCTGTCTTTTGCTGACCGCTCCCCTGTTTGACTTTATTTGCTTTTTCTTCTGGAATCCTTCTCTGGGCTAGGCAAAACATTGCATCCTATCGCGAGTGGTGGGACCTCTTCTCCTCTTTCGTGGCTGATTGATATGGAGTATCTCCAGATCTATGTATCAGCCAAGGTGAAACTGACATCAACGAGACTTGAGAACAGATACTGTAATTACTTTACGTGCAGCAAAACGCAAGCGACGTGTTTCGGGTACAACGATCAGCACTGTAGATCCCAGCATAGCCACCGGATTGGTCCATGCTGATTGTCTGTCTTGTGCTTGGACGTTGCCTTTCTTTGCTTGTCTCGTGATGGGCAAGATACTTCATCCTTGTCAAGGCTGGGGTAGATGAAAAGAAGATGGGATGGTATCCGTAATATGACTGCACGGTTTTCTTTCTTCTCCTTCTTCCTGTCGTCTGTGAGGCATCCTATTCATTACCCTAGATCCTGGTCGGCATCCACTTGACTGGTTCGGGTTGAACTACATAGTATGATGTGCTCGACTACTGGTTTACTTCGCAAGGCATGAATATCAACTGTGCTGTGCCGTGCCGTGCCGTTCAGTTTATTGAGTGACTAGAGTCGAGGCCATCATGATCAGTTGATGTAACATCATGCCGGAGCATTTGGGGTCTGAGAAACTTCAACGACCTCACACGGGTAGACTGAGTCAAAGTATTCTGTCTCACCACAACATTTCTGTCATGGAATCGTCGGTTACACTCACGATCAACATCAAACACAAAGTTCCAGTGGAGTGAAACCTCCCGTCCTCCCTCTTCTGTAACGCTTTTCCCACGTGGTCCACCCGTTCCCGTACTGTAGATCCTTCATGTGCCTTTCCTTTTGAGGTTTCTGCACGTAACCTTAAAGAGAGCACCGACAAAGGGAGTTTGTATGTTGGTTCTGTTAACCTCAACTCCAGCTGAATAGTTGATTGCTTGCTTGCTGACACGCAGGTAAGCATACAGAACCGTATAATGGTCCAATCCTTATCAGTCGCAAGGTGTTGCCCTTCTTGGTACGCGCCATCCACGTGCATGTTATGCAGGTCCCCTATCTCCAGCATAATCATATCCGTCATCAATCAACCAACCCAGGAGTTTCACCTCCATCTCCAACCCAATTTAGGCACTTTACACACAAAGCCCCTGTCAGGGATGTCCACTTAGTTCATTCACCTACTGCGCCCGAGGTTCTCGAACGCAAGCCACGATATCCAGTAAATATACATGACCGTTTGAACCGTTACTAAAAAGCAATCAAGAGGCGTCTTTTAGATCTCCTTCTGTAAACTACAATGCCCTGGCATCCATAGCATCCTCCTGGATTCATCGGAACAGACCTCCCATAAGCCCTATCTTAATCTCTTACCGTATCGCGGGGATCCTTGCCCTTCCGAAAGGGCTCAGACCTCTTCTTGCGTGGCACCGATATTGTTCGCGTCCGTGGAAATGATTTTGGTCCGCGCTCTGTTGGCTGCCGCTTTTACTACTTTCTTTTCGTCTCTAGATAAACTATAGGCACTGATCACTTGGTGTCGTATTCTCTTAGCCTTACTGGATCGTACGATACTCGAGGACGGTGTTACAGTCGTGAACCGAGCGTTGCTTTCGAGGTGGTGGGAACTCTGTGAATATTACTGATCACTGACTGGATCGAGTACGATCAAGTGCAAATCGCTATATCACAGACACAAACGAAGGTTCCCTGTCGTTAGGGATATGGCTTTAAAGTTTGACCCTTATCAGTCGTGCTCATTTGCACTGTTGTCCTCAAGCGAGAACGACGGATGCAATGGCCTCAGTCGTAATCCCAAACAGCCCTGTACAACCGAGTTACCCTGTACTAGTCTGCCATCATCAAGCTGCACTGACAGTTAACGGTGGTAGATCTTCTGTCTCAAACGAAATCATCCGTAAACTTTGTCGTAAACACCTGACTATTTTGGAACACAACCGCGCTCGGCAGTTGAGTTTCTCACGATAGCTTCAACACCAACGGAACCATGTATCAGACGTTGTCACCTAACCAGTGAGCTAACCGGCAAACCGGGTCAACCTCCGAGATGGAATCTTCCAGCCCTGAGAACATGTCACCGTTAGTAAACTCTAAAATATGCTCTCTGTTCTTCTCCCGATGCAGTATGATCGTTGTTTCAGGGTTATTTTGGGTTGCAGGCGTAATATCTTAATCTTGGATCGATGAGACCCTAAGGAAGCTCGGTACTCTCGGTGCCTTCCGGGTCTCCGAAGCCTGCCGGTAGATCAGGGTGGTGGTAGGGGAGCTCTGGCATCAAGGTACTAGTGACTGGGTCCTTCAGATGCCCAACATTCGATCCATGACCGGCATCAATGCCCTGGCATCGTCAAGAACATGCGGAGTGGACATGAAATCGACGAGCACGAGTGGAGAATTGAGGCTAAACAGGAAGCGCAATTTGACGTAGCTCAGGCGTGTACTCAAACAGGGCAAAGGAATAGTGAGGATATAGTTGCTTGTGTATTCAAGCTAGGGGTATCAAATCGAAGACACTCAAACGTGTCGTGCTAACAGACTAACAGACCAAACTCCCACTATCTGTACCCAAGGCACCCAAAACCAAATCCCGGCTTTTGATAACTAGATGTCTCTGAGAGCTCTACAAATACTCCCCATCCATGAACGAACCCAGTGTAAAGAACCAATCGCTAAGTGGTGAGTGTACCACGTCTTCTGTCCAATGACAGATATATACAAACAAAGGAAAAGATTAAGGAGTGTTTCCAAATATTACTCAAAATACCAAAAAGACTCAGGAATATGCAGTGTCGAAACCAAACGTCATATGTTGGTTCATATGGTCTGTAGGCGTAAGACATGAAGCATCGGCCGCAGAGGTAGTCATACCCTGGGGTTCATAAGAGCCCGAGAAGTTGGGCTGCTGCATGAATGAAGGGTCCATCATTTCGGTATCGGCCATATCAATGTCCCGATCTGGTACACCGTTGGTCATGGACTGAAGACTTCGCAAGTCCTCAGCAATGATACCCCCATTGGCTTGCTGCATCATAGCAAATTGTTGCTGTTGGTGCTGCTGTCGCGGATCATACATCGGAACTACACCCATATTGGTATATTGGAAATGGTGTGGCATCGGGCCTGGGGCCGATGAAGTTGCGGGCATGGCCTGCCGCGGGGGCCGAGCAGAGCGACCAGAACGAACGGGGCCGGCCCTTGCTGGGTATGCCCGGCGCTGTGTAGCCATGTATGCTGCTAGATTGGGATTGTGGTTTGTGTTCCCTCGGGAAATGCGGAACTGGTACTGATCCGCGCTTGGGGTTGGTCCCGAAGGCGGCAAGGGAGGTGCCCGAGACTTGTGTCCCATGATGACCTGGCGACATTGATCCTTGATAGGGTTAACAAAGTCTTCGCGATACTTTGTGATAGACGATGGTTCTGAGCCAAGAGCAATGGCATATTGGACGAGAAGCTGCAAATCTCCCAGGTGTCTTGTTTCGAGGCGCTTGCGGAGAATGCCGCTGGACTGGGGATGCCATTGTAATTGACTTCGGTCATCCTCACCCCAAGATGAACCTTGCCAGGCACGAACAAGTCCATTCTGTCGAAGCAAGTTTCGCATTCTTCCCGAATAGGTCCATTCTCCGCTGTTGGAACCCTCATCAAAGTGTTTCACAACATGAGCCACGAACTCCTTGAACACAGTGTCGGCCTCGTCGTCGCTAGGCGCTTCAAATACTTGGGTACAGTTCTCAAAACCACAAGCAAAAACAGTCTGAGGACAAAGGTTGATCTTAGCTTCATCGAGAGACATACGGGAGCCACCATGAGCTTGTTTGAGATGAGTTTTGTATGCCGTCTGCCAGTCAAAAACCATGTCGCAACCCTTTTGCCGACAAAACCATTGAGCGTTGGTGTTGTGGAAATCCTCGATATGCCTTTTCAAGTCGTTTTTACGTGTGCATGTCTTCTGGATATCCTCCTCTCGACAAAAACCGCACGTGAAAGAACCCTTTTGTTTGGGCGCGGGCGTTGTTGACTCATTCGAAGCGGGTGAAGTTTCCTCCTCGTGGGTGATGGAAGGGCGAGGAGCTTTGCGACCAAGTAACTTTGCAGTACGGGCCGATACATTAGAAATGATACTGCCTCGGAGGGATGAGTTGTCGGACGAGTAGGTTCGTATGCTTGCGGCATCGAAAACGCTAGGGGTTTCTTCCGATTTGACCGATGAATAAGTACTGGAGGAGATGACCGATGCAGCATCGTTGACTGATAGACATAACCGTTAGTAACGACCAACCCGCCAGATTCAATTATTACTCACTGTTAATAGCAGGTGAAGTAGCCTCCTCATCCATTAATTGAGCAATGCCATCGCGACCATAGCGTCGCATCAAATGACGCAGCAGCTGCCGATCAAGTGAATCATCTTGCTGCGACATGTGGGAGTGTTGCGATACACTGTCCGCGTCGGACCATGAGTCCGGAGACATGGTTTGTGGTGATGATGGAAGAATTAAGTTATTTGAGGCTGAGGAGAAGACCTGGACCCGATTGTATGGGTAGTGGAGTACAGTGAACAACACCCCCCAAAAACAGCACGGTCAGCCCTGGAAGTGGAGGATTCGGCTCAGGCTGGCTGGGCTGCAAGCTGAGATGGTCAGGGCTTTCCTGTAGAACCCCAAAACACCAGCAAAAAGGTTTAGACTAGCCGGGAACAAGAAAGTGGGAGACGAGAAGATACCGGAGTAAACGGGTATATAATATGGAACGAGAAGGACCAGGCCAAGACCAAGGCCAAACGGTGAATAAGGCGACCAAAAAGAATGACAGATCGTTGGACCTGGATCGCGAATGAAAAGCTGGGGAGCAGGGATCAACTGATAGCGGATGAGATAGCGGTATGCGATACAGTTGCTCTGGGGTAAGAGGAAAGATATGGGTGGGGAGAGCCAAGACTGATACAAAAAGAGATGGATTTGAGCAGGGATATATAGATATTCAATAACACAATATTCTGTGGACTGGCTCTCACAAAATGAAGCTGACGATGATTGAGAAATAATAAATAAAGAGTTGAGATGAGCAAAGAACCCGCTTCCAACGTCGATCGTAGGAGGGGAATCAAGACATATGAATGGAGGAAGGTCGAGGACATGGACACTGCCTGGCTCTAGCTCTAAACCCGACTTGGTCTTCTTTACGACGGCCCAATGAGATCCATCAGACTATACCTTGACAAGACATTACTTCCATGCGAATGGAATTACTTTCGGTACCTGGAGATCATCACAACCAGAACGGCAAAAGAAACCTTGAGATGCTTAATTACAGAAACCCTGATCCATACCATTAAGGTCGGCACTTGAACCGAGGAGAAGCAAAAGCACGGTCAACAGATGAACCAATATATCGGCACTGAGCATCAAACCGACAGAGTCTCGTCTTGTGGAGTGCACTACCTCTCCAATGTGGGCTGTGCCTGTGCGCCGTCACTTTGATCAGAACCTAATGCGCGGTACTTTCAAGGATCTTGTATACGGCATTGCGTTTCCTTGACATTTACTGTGACAGTCAACGTCAGTCCTAGTATCAAGTTCGAGACTCAACATCATGCGGTATGAGCCGAGCACATGCAACTAGAATAGTATGGGTGAGGCTCTTGACTACGAACTCCCGAATACACACTATCCGACCTGCAGCCCCGTTTCATCTAATCAAGACAGGCATCATTACAAACTGAACTCAAAGTCTCAACTCTACAGTCGGGCCTCAGCCCAGCCAAGGATGTATCGTGCTCAGGCTTCATTCACAACGGTCATGGTACCAAACCACGGTCTTGAATTGGTGGTTTTACGTCCATGCACCCGCCGCTATGGAGACGGGGAAAAGTGTGGAACTCATCCGGATCCGCGTCGCGCGGCCCCGGGTGGTTATGTCACTGTAACAGTAGCGAGTCGAGCCTGTTTCCTTTCGCACTTCCTCTTATGTGAAAGTATCTCGTGATACTATGATCGTCGCGGGGGAGCACTTGACTCTTGCAGCGCCCCAGTTTTGGGTATCTTTGGGGGTGCTTGGGCCAAGACTGTATCTGGATGCATGTAGAGTGGCACTTTGGTAAACAATTGATCCTCTGGATAATAATACTTTGGATTCAATGCCAGTCAAGGCCCTATAATCTCATCTCAGCCCTCAAGTCATAGTGCTGTACAGTTAAGAAACCGCTGACCATCAAACGTCTTAGTCCCAGTAAAGCTCATGCAGCCAATAATAGCCATGGTATTCAGCCAGTCAGCATCACGTCTACCCATTAATCACGACAATTCAGATAAGATTGGTATTCCTGCGAAGTTATCAAATAACGCCACAAACACCGTATTTTTCTATCTAGATGGTTGGTGACATTCAACCCCCTGCATTACTTTCATACAGGAGGCTTGAAACTTGGCTTTTTGCCAAAAAAGAAAATGACATGAGGCCTCAACACCAAGAACCATTCCAGACAGACAAACGGTAATTAATTTTCCACACATGAGGGAGATCCCCAGGGACCAGGTTCTCAACTATTGTCCTACGGTTGAATTCCTCCCACATCCCAAGTTTTCTCTTTCCCCCGAAGCTTAGAGCTCTGGTTCGTTCTGCCCTGTATTGTACGCGCCATTATGAGGCTAGGCTGAATATGCATGACTTGAAGCTTTGACACATCCCAAGAGAAAATGTCTGGGCTTTGATCTGCTTCGGTCTGCTTCCGTGATTTTTCAAAACACATCGACCGGTCTGCCAATTGTGCGGAGAAACTGAATTTGTTTCCAAAAACAACTCGGTTAAATGGATCAGACCATGCAATGCCACGATGGTATCAATGTTGGCTTCGTAAACTCGAAGCACGACCCTGTCGATATGATTTTCCCCGGGGACGTGTACTGTAACAACAGTGACCGCTTACTGAATATTTGGTAAACTCTAAGGTTAAACCTCCACGCCACAGCCATTCCACCATTCTTCCACCTCCCCCAAAATAACCCCCTGACAAGATCCTTGCTTGTCCTTATCCGTCCGTAACTCCGTCGTACTCCTTGTCAACGTAACTTTAATATTCCAGGAATTCTTACGCTTCACTCGTACCTTGAAGGTTCATTGTCATCTCGGCACTTGCGTGTGATCCCGAACGGCATTTCACAGCCTGACATAGCTCTGGTCCCTTGTCTCAACAGACAAGGGTAAGCTGAGCCTCACATTTTGCGACCCAAGTCCCGACAGTCCCGCTTAGTCGGATAACTGTTCTCCTTTTGGGTAATAAGGTTGAGCAGAAATCCAAGGCCGGAGCGTCGCGTCACATCGTCAATATCTCCTTGCAAGGACTGACCAAGCTATCGGGCTCTGTGTGGGATAGACCGATAAACGCACTCAAACGCAGCGCGTATTTGTAATTTTCTCTTGAAACCTGGACCATGCTCATGATCGACTCAAAGACCCATTACTTTTTGACTTTAACGCTTAAGATCTTGTTGATGCACTAATCCACCATTGATTGACATGATGCTCATACACGTGTGTCTAGATGGTCTTTCCTCAAGGCTTCACACCGTCCTGGACGTAGTAGATGGCACTTCCCGTTGCCGGTCGGCTCACCACTACGGCTCCCTTCTTTTGCTCTTCCGTCAAGTCCCTTTTGGCAAAATACTCCTTCTCCAGGGCCTCTGTCACTGCCGCGACTTTATCCGCCGGAACCATATGCACGCTGCAACCTCCCCATCCGGCACCAGTGACACGCGCTCCGTATGCTCCTGCTCGAAGAGAGATAGCACAAATCTCATCCAGTTCAGGGGAGCTACACTCGTAAAGGTCGCGGCAGGATGCTTGCGTCTCGTTCAGCAGCGAACCGAGTTCTGCGTTGAACTTGCTAGTATCCGACGCTCCGGTGTGAACAGGGTTCTCTAGAAGCTTCATGAAGCGAATTACGCGGTGTGCTTCTCTAAAGACATGCAGAGCACGTTGACGGAGCTTGAAGCGCTCAGCACGCACAGGAAGCTTGGACATGAATCGCTTCTCCAGATCCTCCACTGTAATATTGAGCACCTTGGCAACCTCCTCTCGTGTGTAGCCCTCTTCTTGTGTAAGCGTCTTCTCGGTAATCTCGATCAGCTTTTCCAATTCCTCCTCCTTGGTAAGGGTCTTGGCGGCGGAGTAATCTGAGCCGTTCTGGTGGTAAAAGAAAGTATCGTGGAAACCTCCGAGACTGACGCCCAGGGGGCCTGCATCCTCCGGAAGCTCGGTTCCGGGTGGGTTGAGGACAGCGTTAAGGTAGGATGCTGCAATGCTACACTCGACTACGCGCAGGTTGTAGTGGATGGGGCCAGTGACCTGCTTGTTTGATGTAACAAAAGACTGCACAATAACGAAGGTGATCTCGGGTCTGGTGGGAGGGAAATGAACTGGCTGGGCTTTGAGGCTTGGGTTGAATGAGACGAAGGTAGCCGCACCCTTCTCAGAGAAAACTGAGGCTGCTTGGTCCATGCTGTGAGATGTGTTAGCGATATCCTGGTCATACGCGAAGCTGGGATAGCCTACCCTCCTGAGTTGACTCCTACTGCACGTTCGTTCACGATGGCAAGCTCAGTAAGCTCAGTCTTGTCCACTGTCTTTTCACCATTGGCCAACATGATAGCTAGTGAGCTTGTGCTGACCACAGCAGCACTGGAGCTCAATCCTCCTCCAACGGGAACAGTGCCATCCATAAGCAGATTCATGCTACATGGCTTAAAATCCTTGCCATACTTCTTCCTCAGCAGATCCATCACACCTTTCAGACCACTCTTGAAGTAGTTGGTCCATTCCAACTTGGTCGCATCGATCGAAACGTCGCCGTCGAAAGGAACCTCGAAGTCTGCGGCTTCAAACTTGTCGTCCTCAACATTGGCGATGCGGATGCGGAATGACTTGGCATCCTCGGCAGCGGGTGTTGCAGAGACAGCGAGAAGAGTGTCGGCGGTGATGGCCATGGGCAGCACCGAGTACAAAGAGTAATCAATGTGCTCTCCAATGATGTTGACTCGACCAGGAGAGCGAGCAACGAATGAAGCAGCATGTCCGTAAGTGGACTCAAACTTGCTGAGGAGGTTGTTCCATCGTGGACCTTGCTCAGAGAGCGCATCAGGAGGATAGATGTCGCTCAAGGCGTTCGCAACGGGGACAGAGCTGGACATGTTGACAATTGGTTCTGTATATAAAGGATGGTCTCGCGATTGACTTTTATGGTTTCTGAAGTGAAAAAAGCACGCGCTTTTGTATTTGTCGCAAACTATCGCGTGAGGAAGTTGTCGTTACAGTGGAGGTTTCTATGCCCCGCTATTGCCCCTCGGGGGATCGTCAACCGGTATAGCTTCAAAGGGATGACGTAGGTACCCTACACAGTTGATTCGATAGGTGTTCTGGTGCGAAGAGAATATGGGAGTTCTCAAGTTTATATATCTATGCCTTCGCTCTTGGATATCGTGTCTAGACTTCCAAGAAATGAAAACTTGGTGTCAAGTTTTGCTAAACAGCATCGGCTTTGAGTCTTGAACCCCTCATGGAACCCCGAATATATCCCCACCTATCGGCGCGCAGCATTTCAAGTTCCCCAGAACTTGTAGCGCATGGTTTATCGCGCGGACGCCTGCTCGGCGCTTTCTAGCGAGCGCCATGGCTGTCAATTGCAAGATGGAGGAGTGGTTCGGTTGTGGGGTTTGGCTTGGTTATTTGCACAGAGATAGGTGCGGTTGTGAGGTCCGTAAAACGACTTGTTGGTAAGAGGGATAAGTTGCGTGAACTTGCATCATACTATCAGGTCATTGGTACTCATGACCCGAATAATCTGCAAGGCACAAGACAGATACGAATATAGACCTCAAATAAACTCGGATTGCATCGACCTCGCGGCTACCGGAGCCGTATAATACATTCGCGATGATCAAATGAACCGGCATGATTAGGGTATGAATGGAACAGAACAAGCGACTCGAATACTGGCTACCGGCTACTGCTCATGGACAATTCGCAGTCTCTTCATAGGCGGGAAGCCTTAGGCAGCCAGTTGCCCGTCACTGCCTGGGCGATGCAACGATCGTTTCACTGGCAGCTGGTGTCTCGAGCTTGGGCTGTTTGGCTGTTTTTCTACGCAAGCGCAATTCATCAACCAAAGCTTCGCTCCAGCCATTCATCGCTTTACTCTGCAACCGACAAAACCAGAGATCAACGCAACGATGAGCTTTCCAACCCAACAACTAGAGCCTTATACGCTGTACATGACCATCTCCGTTCCTGAAGAGCCAGCTGACAGGTTGGCTCATCATTACGACTATGACATGTCAACTATCATCGAAGTCTTCAAGGAGAAGAGGTCCGAAAAAACCAAGGAATTTGTTCTCGGTGCCACTGACTTTGAATGGGGAGTCTATTGGCATCGCGAGCTTGGTGATGGAACATGGTATATCTATCGCTACACTGAACGAGGCATGTATCAAGGACCGCCTGGGTTATGGAAACCTCGAACCTACCATCGATACGATGTGGAGCAATCTCCACGCCTGAATCACCATGTCGTCGGACTTGTGCGAGTTATGCGCGTCCCTGAAGAAACAGGAAAGGGAGTCACTGCTTTTATCGACTGGTTGGCACCTCTCGTTAGTCTCAACGCAGAATAGGATGACTGGTGGACAACGACTATCTGCTTGCATACTCGAATGTATGTGGCCCATCGACTGAACAAAGTTGACGAAGGAGTGGAGGACTTTGATGCCGACAAGTTGATGCTTCATGTGCTACACTTTGCCTATCGCGAGGTCTGGTACACCTTTGCTGGGCAACTCCCACGACCTATCTGGGTGCCGGAATATGGAGTGGTCAATGGTGATCAATCACCGACTGGAACTTCCTGAGCTATGAAGACATGAGCCTCTCGTACGTCCTGTCCAGAGTAAGTCAAAGCCTCAATTCTTGTTGCGTGACCAGAAAGCTAACAGATAATCAGCCTCTTCAGAACACGCAAGAATGGACCAATTTTTGGACGAAATCATGAGACACTGAGTAGCCGAGGCGGTCTAGTGGGTATCAGAGAAGAGTCTCCAAGGTTTGGGGCGATTTGGGGCAACAGAAGCAAATAGCATGATGCCTGCTTTGAGCTGTAATAAAGATCAATCTATTTCGTCGCCCATGCCTCGGCGGCCAGGTTTTCTGATGCCATGATAGCGGTTTACGCCCGTGATTTGGACTCATGTTTCGGCGCTCAGCCTCGAAAGCGGATTCAGGGATGAAGAATAGCAACATAATAGACTGTCAATTATGCATTGACCTACTTGTGGAGTGTCTTGATGAAGAGATGAAAACAATAAATAAATCACTACAGCTCCTTTCCAATATCAGAGTTCGTTTTTGGCAGTGCCAGTCACGAAAACTCAAAAGGTATGCGCGTTGACACGTGATTAGTATCGCCGAGCCAACGCCAGCCAGTGGCCTCTATTTCTACAAAGGATTCCACGTCTACCGTACCTTTTGGAAATCGAGAAACAACGCGATAAGAGATAATCGCAATTTTGGACACATTCTATACAGACTTACACAATGGGTCATCATAACCTTCGCTTTGACGGCGATCCTCACTCGCTGAGTGGAGTCTGGAGTCCCCCAACCAGCAGAGCCAAGTGAGACGTCACCTCACCAGTATATGACCGTTGTGAAGCTAACTTGGTGATGTAGTTTTTGCGAAGAAGATTATGCTATCACGTTCTATCTTGCAGAGTTCATCAATGCCTTGACAAACGTTACATACGGTAAGCCATGTGCAACCCGACCCGGCATCTTGGCTCCCTGGAACGCTGATCCTTCCGGCTGGTAGTATACTTGGCCCTACGATCCATGTATGGCCCGCGTAGCGGCAGCCGTGGATTATTTGCTCCAAAATGGGACTTCATGTCTATTTCCCTCATGGTTCTTGGCTTTGGATCTTTCCTGTTCCATGCGACTCTTCGCCAGACGCTTGAGTTCGTTGACGAGCTGTCTATGATGTTACTGTCTTGGTCGATGCTCCGATCTCTCCTGATCTTGCGACAGTCGCCCACCAACATCCGCTACATCTCAATCGTTTTGGCTGTTTTCTTCATTTCATTCTCGGTCTTTTACGTCATGTTCTCAAAGATCATTTACCAGGTCATCGCCTTTTGGGTCTCGCTTATCCTTATTGGCGTACGTGTTAGGTATTTGTTCAACTGGGCCAAACCTGGCTTTTCCGAGGAGAATGTGCGTAACTGGTCTGTACGCGTATGGACTGCCACCTTCACCTGTCTCTTTGGGTACCTCATCTGGAACATTGACCTCGAGTTTTGTCACGAGTTGAGAAACCTTCGAGAGAGGATCGGACTGCCTTGGGCTTTCCTTCTCGAGTTCCATGGATGGTGGCATATTCTGACGGCCGTTGGAGCAAGCCAGTTCATGAATGTGGTGAGAGAGGTCCGAGAGGAAGTGGACAGGGAGAAGAAGGAGTAAGTGGCTGTGTTGCAAGGCATGTGGCGATGCATATTTTAGTATGCCATACATCGCCCATGTTTCTTTGGCAAGTCTTTGTCCCATCTGCTTGGATTTGGTATTGTTTAGACAGGGCCTTTTGGCGTTTTGTGCATTATAGACTGTATAACAGCAGCAGCGTCCGGGGATTTACATATACGTAGCTTCTTATAGACATGACTGATGCGCGAAAGAAATGTGATTGTGGCGGACAAGCTCCTTCAATCTTACTCGCGATGGTAGCCGCTTAGTTGTACTCAATCGACCACTGACAATAATATAATGATATGATCACTCATTTAGTAAGAGCTCAAATTCGATATACCCAAGCTCTTACTTTGTGTAACCTGAATACAACTTGTATACCATTTTAATAGGGCGGCCTCGCTGGACTGCATCAGATATCCAGGATTGGCCTTTTCAGCACATCTGATATGTTCCTGAAATCTTGGTAGATGTCACGAAAGATGCTGGTTTCTTGCCCATACTTCCTTTAGAACCTGATGGCTATTATTGCTGACCAGCAAGTGAGCGCTTATGGCCATAATACGAGCAGTCGGCATCATTGTTGCCCTGGGTGGTGGCTCCAGATTGAGCAGATATCATCTTGTGAGGTTCTGCTTTGTATTGTTTCCAAGCCTGGAGATTACTAGGATCATGACATGGTGAGCATGAATGCGCAGGATAAATGATATAATTCTCTTGGATTGTGTAACTGAGGCGGACATCAAACGTCACATCGAATCCTGAGACGGATTACCCCTCCATAGGTACCCCGCCGACCTCCACTGGTTCGGTTTCTAGGGATCTGACTGTACCTTGGATTGGTATGAATACGCAGTGGGATTGATTAGAAGGAAAAGCAATAACTATCTCTTTCAAATCGCAGAGATAGATCGGATATTGAAGATAATAACCAGAACTAAGAACTTGAGTTAGACTATCCGTAGATCTCTTCACGATCCCCAGAATGGATGGATCTCGGTAAATTCCATTCCATCAATCTCCATTCTCACAAAGCAAAGGTACTTAACTGCACCAATCATCAGCTACAATGAAAGCATGACTCCCCACGTCATTCGGCGCCTCTTTCGCCTCTAAGCAAAGAGCACCGAGCATCTCTCCTCGGTTGGGAAAAGCCGCCCGATAAGATTAGCCAAGCCTCAGGTGAATCGAGCCATTGAGGAGTGGGAGTCCCTTAGGGACAGGAAACTCTAGTCGGTGTGAATGTGAATCACAGGAGGGAAAGCTGGTATTGTGACCCGCCTATCTGCCGGAAGCTAACATTCAGCAGGTGCGACTGTCAGTCAATCTTGCTTGGCCTGTCGGGTCGGGCTCTCTATTTTAAGAGAAAGCTCCCCTCTCTCGTCTGCCCGCTTCTTTCTTTCTCTCCTCCACATACACCTTTCAACTTCAACAAACACATAACCAAAACACCACTTTCCACCAAAAACACAAACACAAACAATCATCATGTCTGGCTGTGGATGCGCTTCTTCTGGCTCTTGCGGCTGCGGCTCTAGCTGCACCTGCGCCGGCTGCCCTGTAAGTTTATTCATTCCCTGCTTAGCTCTGGAGATGGCGTATGTCGCAATAGACCAAGGACTAACGGATACCAATCAAGCACAAATAAGCTATTTCTTCAACGACTTCGAAGGGAACCCTGATGGATGAGAATGAGACATGGGTAGAAGATGAATACCATCCAGGGCCTGGGAAGATGTGATCAGCAATGGATCCACTCATTACTTCTTGACCGTACCACTATTAGTGTAGGCGGAATTGAATAAAGATACAGATTGCTGTCTGACCATAATACTGTCCCGTTTCTATGTGCCGTGAACGTGTTTTGCATTAGTTGTTGGCAACTGTCTGATAATGGACCAGGGACAATATGGCCATCTAATCGACCGTATCACCCGGCTTTGAGTTGAGTCACTAAACGTCGTAGAATGCTTGAGCTTGAATTATCCCAATGGGATTTTGCATGATTTAGTAGAGTTATAGCTATATGTTTGATGACCGCTAACCCAAGTCTTGTAATAAGATTCCCGACAGTGAGCACTCCAACATTTCCGTCTACCAATGACTTCCTAGACTAATCAGATGGAAAGAACGCCAGAACAGGACTCAGAGTCAAACTGCTTTTGCTTTCCTTTTGCTCCACGTATTCCCACTCTTCATCTGTGTATACACTCTCCATCGGTTCCATATCCTCGGTAATCTGAACAAAACCCTCTGACCGGTGCCGCTGCCCTCTATCGTACGCTATCAAGACAACTTCCCTTACCAGCCTCGTACCGTACAAGACCGCGGCCATTATCGACACTAAGAAGCCAGCCTGGGCAATATGGCAATACCCTCGGGTCTTGTCCCAGGCTACGGAGCAACCTCTCGTGAGGTACCACGGATGTGAACTCGGGTGTTGGGGATCGGTAAAATCACCAGATGTTTGTCCAGCAAGGCTTATAGCCCAAAGACTGAGAAGGATCATGTCGTAGATTATGTTCGTAAAATGGGAGAGGTAACGAAGGTAGGACATAGCGGTTCGAGAGGTAAAGACGACGAGGCCGAGTACTGCTACGGCGACATTTGACGTAGCTAACCTGGAAATTCTTTCAGCATTATCACAATAAGACTCCCCACAATTAATCGGCGTTCTTACCTTTGGGTCCAAATAAGAGGAATCTCTGGGGGTTCCCGATGGTTGGCATAGAAGTAGATGCGTTGATTGGGATTTGAGTTGAAGCCTTCCTCGCCGCCATTCTCCCAAAGACCCGATCGGAAGTCAGCTGGGTATTCAAGGCAAAACAAAACTAATGCGGTCATCGATATCAACAGTTCCACAGAGATTAAGGCGGTTGGTGTCTGTGTCGAGGACGGCATCTTGCTTGGTGATCACTACCAAATCACTGCATCAAGGAACGACTAGGTCTGGGAAAGGGCCTTTTATGTTGACACTTGGACCTTTTGTCAAACCCAAGGCGACAGCGCTTGTTGTTGAATCCTATGGAAATACATGGCTGGAGAACCGTATTGTCCTCCAACCGAGAGCCCACTTCACATCCAGGACTTGGTCTAAAACTTGCTCATACTACCGCACCAACAAGTAGTATTATTCGCAGATATTGCTCTGATTAAAAGATGCAGGCGTAATTCGAGCAATATTCCCATGAACTTCATGATGATAATCACATGGATTACATGGTAGTTTTGGTCTATGAGAGATGCTGTGGTCAAGTTGAAGTCAAAATGCGCCACGATATCGTGGGTGGTCAATCATTGTTGTTGCTAGGCTATCAGAAGCCGCCGTGATTTAAGCCCATTTTTATTGCACTGAATATCAGTTAGAAACGAACTCAGGCTTGGAATCATAAACACATATTTCTCCTGGCGTCTGGATGCCTTAGTCCCGGGATATATTCCTAGCAGCGTCACAAGTTAGGTATCTAGGAACCACGATAGCATTATCTTAGTCTGAGTATCGTGCAGAACAAGACCCTTGTCAAGCGCCTCATGCTAGGCAGTCTGCGACTGGACGACTCACATCCAGAAAAGCAAGTCTTATAAGCAGCGATTTAGGCCAACATTCGCGCTTTGAGTCGTTGCCCTCACGATATAATCTTTGGTCCTGTCAGGGTGTCAGGAGAATTAGCCGCCGAGAGCTTCTTAAGAGACGAAATAATTTGGTTACCTCATGGTAGCTTAGAGTAGCACTTAAACCACTTTATTTTTATTCACTAATAAGTCTTAGAGTACAACTCCTCTGACACCCACCTGTCCGCATCCCAAAAATATAAGAATTGTTGCAATCAGTGTTTCTTCATGTTGATTGGCCAAGATTTTAAGCGTTCTATCCTCAAGGCAGACGGAGATCGCTGGTGATGTCAGGCCCCACTTGAGCTAACCCGAGGGGCCGCGTTCTGTGTCACATCCGTCCAACATCATCATCACCATTCAATTGTACTTGGTCTCAGATAAGGAAGGCTTTACCTAAGTCTACACTCACTTCCGACACCTGACACCTGCCACTCTCTAACATGCAACAATACAAACCACTCTATCAATAACCAGCAAACTTCCGACTTACCCTCTCGGTACGCGACCCGAGGTTACAATCTGTGACCATGTCGTCAGACACTCAACAGGCAATCAACGCAGCCGCTATCCTGCCGCAAAAATCGCCCGACGCACCTCGACGATGCTTTATTTGTCTGACCGACGAAGAGCCTTCAGATGCTCCAGGCACATGGGTCGACCCATGCGGATGCACCCTGGAAGCTCACCAGGACTGCATGCTTTCATGGGTAACCGACTGCGAACGTTCCAATAAACCTCTTCAATGTCCTGTATGCAAGGACCGCATCACGCTGGAAGGACCTTGGGACCCCATTGTCGCTGTGACTGAAGCAGTTGCAAACAGGTTTACAAGGGCGAGTCCTTTCATGTTGCTCTCATCCGTCACGATCGGTGCACAGTTTAGTCTCCAAATGTACGGAGCATTCGCCATGTGGGCTTTCTCGGGTCGCGAGGCTTTGGTAGACTACGTCCTTGGTCACGAAGTTTGGGTCAATGGAGAAGCCTCAAGAGCTTTGATGACTGGAGGTCAGAGGTTGGGAAATGCGCTGGTTCTGACCAACGTAGGACCAGCTCTTCTGGTCGGGCAACTGATGCCTTGGTTCGCGAACAAGATTTTTCTGTCCTCGGCCTCGTTGGTATGTTTAAAACCTCGAGTCCAGCCGGCAAGTAGACTAACAAAGGTGACAGTACGGTGTCTATCATGTCATGCATGATGACAGCTTCTTGACTTGGCCTCCCTCGCCTCAGCTCGCGATGGCTGTGTTCCCATATGTTCGATCAGTCTACTTGAACCTCTGGCGCGAATTCGTTTTCCCGTACGAGGTGAACCTCAACCGACAAATCAACGGCCTCCCTCCAATCGAACCTCGACGAGATGAGCCACCCGCCGAACGACAACCGGAACAGCGCGGAGAAGGCGGCGTTGTGGGCTTTCTGAATAACCTCATCGAAGCTCTTGAGGGCGACGAGGCCGACGAGGATGAGGCTGATGCTCTGGGACCAAGGGCTCCTGGAGATGCACAGGAAGGAGGCGTTGTCATCGAACTTGTCATCCAAGAGGTTGATCATGAGGACGAGAACGCGCAGGGCCAACAGCCGGCTGGGCAGAACCAGGGGGCTCAACAACCTCCCAATAACGAGAACCCAGTCGCTCAACCGGCCGAGGGTGAAGGGAACGAGAGTGAAGAGAGCGAAGCGGATGAAGAGGACGACTATGACGTTCCCCCTCTTGTTCCCATCCAGGAACCTCAAAACCCTGCCCCGGAGGCAGTCGCCGACCCCGCGCCTGTCATTGCTCCCGAAGCTGGAGCTGGAGGAAATGAAGCCGCCCAAGAGAACCAACACGAGGCCCCCCAAGCGCCACCCGCTCGACGCCCCGGTTTGGGAGCGATTCTTTCTGGGGTATCCAATGCGATAGTAAGCGCATTAATACTCCCAGGCATATCCTATGCCATGGGTGAGCTCCTTCGCATGGCTCTTCCAAAACAACTGACTGCCGCATCCTCACTCTCACGAGGCAGTACAATGCGACCAGGTCTACTTCAGCAACAGTGGGGACGAAGTCTTGTAGGTGGATGTCTCTACGTGGTCATCAAGGACATGCTTAGGCTGTATACTAAGAGCCGTAAGGTAGCTGCTATTGGAAACCGACGGGTGAAGAATATAGACAGAGCTAGACGACGAAAGTAAGAAGATGCGGGGTTTGCTATGCTCCAGAGAGAGCAAAAAGGCAGCAAAGGATGGACAATAAATACTTGCATTAGGATGGAGTTATGGTTTGGCATAGCGACTTGGGGATTTTGTCCTGGGAGTCGGGGGGGTTAAAGGAAGGTGTCCTAGGAATGAACAAATCGCCTCTTTAACCGAATCATGACATTAGATCATGGCCTCAAATTACTTATTTGCCAGAAACAATGAATAAGTGCTTGACCGAAACGTATTTGCCAAAGATGACTTTGTAGATGAAGTTGATACACAGAATAATACCGATGACTTAGCATCCCCAAACATGCCCGGCGACTGCCCGCATTGTCCCCCACATCGCTGGAAGATCTTGGGCGGGGAGACAAAATTCTTGGACGATACTCGCATACAGTTTGTATGGCCAGATCGTCTGAGTTTTCTTTTCACCTACATTGGCCCCACGTGGAACCTTCCAGCCCAAACTCCACGACGCCTCAGCCGCGGGGCCTTTTTGCACTTTATCTTGGGACTAACCTGGCTCACATCTTCACCGAGTCACTTTCTCTGTCTATTCCAATTGGTACTTTGCGTTGTCGGGCCTATAAGTTTGAATCTCTCTCCTTTGCTCCTCATTATCTCTCCACAACAAGTACTTCATTCGTCATGGTAAGCGCAAACCCCCGCAGCATAGGCAAACGCTGAATACTTGTCATGACTCTGTTGTAGTTGATCTGTGGCTGACTCTGAGCTCTAGGCGTCTACTCAAACCTCCAAGCAGCGCCTTGCGCTCGCTATCTGCGATTTCCTTACCTCTTCATTGAACGATGGTACCCTTACCGCTGACGACAAAGACTCCATGGATGTCGCCATCAACTGTATCGCCGACTGCTTCAAGGTCGACCCCTCCGACACCTCCGCCATCCAATCTGCCATCGGATCCCAGAACCTCCTCCAGATCTACTCCGTCTTCGAGAAGGCCCGCGCTGACAAGCCTGCCGCCGCACCTGTACCCGTCGAGCTTACCGAGGAGCAGAAGAAGGAGGCCGAGGCTCTGAAGTCTAAGGGTAACGCCGCCATGGCCCAGAAGGACTACGCTGCCGCCATCAACTTCTACACTCAGGCTCTTGCTATTAACGCCAGCAACGCCGTCTACCTTTCCAACCGCGCTGCCGCTCACTCTGCCAACAAGGACCATGCCTCCGCTCGCTCCGATGCCGAGGCCGCTGTTGTCATCGACCCCGCTTACACAAAGGCCTGGTCTCGTCTTGGCCTTGCCAGATTCGCTCTTGGTGATGCCCGTGGTGCCATGGAGGCCTACGACCGCGGTATCCAGCACGAGGGCAACGGTGGCTCTGATGCCATGAAGAAGGGTTACGAGACGGCTAAGCGCCGTGTTCAGGAGATGGAGGCTGAGGAGGACTCTCTTCCTCGTGCTTCTCCCAGCGCTGGCAACGATGCTAACGCCGGTGGCATGCCTGATCTCGGCAACCTTGCCAGCATGTTCGGCGGCGGCGCTGGTGGTGCCGGTGGTGCTGGTGGCATGCCCGATCTTGGTAGCATTATGAGCAACCCCATGTTCGCCAACATGGCCCAGAAGCTTATGAGCAACCCCGATATGATGAGCAACTTGATGAACAACCCTCGTCTTCGTGATATGGCTAACCAATACTCCTCCGGCGGTGGTATGCCCGACTTCAACAGCATCATGTCAGACCCTGCGATCGGAGATCTGTAAGTCTCATACACTCTATGCATGTCACAAATCGCAAAATCTAATCAAATCTCAGTGCTCGATCAATGATGGGTGGCGCTGGAGGCAACCCCTTCGGCGGTGCTGGAGGTGCCAGCGGCCAGCAGGGAGGTTCACAACAGTAAGGGTTTAGAACTACGGACAATATTATTATACCATGACCGCTAGATGATTCTCGGGGTCGAATTTTCATTAATGAACATGAAGAGGAGGCCTCATTGTTTATATTAGCTTTCACTGAATAGAACTGTAATGAGCTATTCTTGATGCAGATTTCTTCGTGCTTTCAATCGATAATTACGGGATGGTGTATCTACAAACTTGTCGATCGGTCGCAGTAAAATTCGTAACTGGTCTTTCCAGAGGAGTTGTTTGAACTTAGGTTGTTGGTATCCATCATCGACGAGTTATGTATGGCTGGTATGTTTGCTAGATACGCTTTGTTCCAACGTGAATTGGCCAGCCGAGACTACATAGGCCCTGGTTATTCTTCAGCAAAGCACATACGACCATAGCTATCAGATAACTCGGGATCCCGTCCGCTCT